>PVLC010000289.1:204046-216546 GCA_004027655.1 Graphiurus murinus
TTTTTTTTTGGCGGTACTGGGGATTGAACTCAGGGGCATTCTACCTCCGAGCTATACCCCCAGCCCTATTTTTTATTCTTTATTTTGAAACCGAGTCTCACTAAGTTGTGGAGTGCCTCACTAGGTAGCTGAGGCTGGCCGCGAACCCGGATCCTCCGGTCTCAGCCTCCCGAATGCTGGGATTACAAGCGTGCGCCACGACGCCCGGCTCAGAAGACCATTTTAATGACACTGACTAGCATCTGCTCGCTCTTCCCCCTCCCCGCCCACCCTGCTCTGGGCGCCGGTATTCGCAATGCCCCAGCCCGACTGCTCCTATAGTTATTCTCATGCTGCCATCTATAGGTGCTTTCACATTATCACACGCTCAGCCGGAGCCTCTGAATCTTCCATCTGGTCCAAGACAGAGGTGGGAGCGGAGCAGGGGCGTTGAGTCAGACTCCAGGTTTATCTCAGGCAATGTCTCTTTCAGATGCACCATCCCACATGTCTTGCTTTTCCCACTGGAGGCGAGAACAGATTCAGAGGGCTGGGCTGCAGAGCAGCTCGGAGCTGCCCGGGGGCAGGTTTGGAGAGTGGGTGGTGGGTGTGCAAGGCAAGGGGAGCTGCCGCTGAGGAGTGCGAGGCACAAGCTCATCCCATCCCATCCTGTAGGTGAACACCTTCCAGGCGGTCCTGGTGTCTGACGGCTCCTATACGTTCACGCTCTTCAACTACTATGAAATCAATTGGACCACGGGGACAGCGAGTGGTGGTGACCCCCTGACAGGTCTTGGTGGTGTGATGGCACAGGTAGGTGGCTGTCTATGTCATTTTCCCACAGGTTTAAGTCACTGTGCTCCCTGTTTATGTTGCTCAGCATCCTGGATGGAGCTCTGCTGACCATTTTCCCCTAGAGGTGTGTGTGTGTGTGTGTGTGTGTGTGTGTGTGTGTGTGTGTGTGTGTGTGATTTTGCAGGTACACTGAGAGGCTAGTCTTTCCCATTTTTGATTCCTTGACCCAGGGTGGGATGAACTAAGCAAGTCTTTTACGCCTTGAATGGTGGCCCCAGGGAGTGCAGGGAAAGGGCCCCCTTGATTTCAGATGTGCTCAATTCTGAACATAAGATAGTTGCGCCAGTTAACCAATGGGGGTGGTGCAAACGCTCAAAAGTCTTTTCTTTTTGTGCTGCAGGCAGGATTTAATGGTGGAAACCTCACCAATTTCTTCAGCCTCCCAGGCTCGAGAACCCCCGAGATTGTGAATATCCAAGAGACCACAAACGTCAATGTTCCAGGCCGCTGGGCATTTAAGGTTGATGGGAAGGAAATTGACCCAGCCAATGGCTGCACCTCTAGGGGTAAAGCACCTCCTGCCCTCTGCAGCAAAGCCGGGTTTGTTCGGTTCAGATTGACAAGCGAGCTTTTCCGCTAAAGGGCGGGCTTGTTCCTGATGCCTTACTCTTTTGACATCTCTTGGCTGGGTAATGGAGATCAAGGTAATTTTAGCATGCACGTTAATCACACAGGGAGCTGAAACTCTGTACTTGCTACACCACGGCTTTAGAAGAACGCAGTTTTCAGTTTTGAACAGAGTGGACCAGGATCTCGAGTGATTTCTCAGGCAGAGGGACAGAAGGGATCCCTCCTGTTTGGCAGTATTTTTGTTGTTGCCATCTCCCTTGAAGTTTTCCTTCTCCTCCCTGTTCTTGTTCTGCCCCTGCACTTGGTAGATCCGCAGGAGTGGGCGATCTTGGAGCTGGGCCAAGTTCCTACAAGGGTAAATCAGTACTCGCTACTATGATAAAAAAGAAAGAAAGAAAAATTAGCATGGTCTTTAGAGTAATCTCTCCCCAAATCTTCGCAGCAGCAGCAGCAAAACAGTCAGGGATTTGTGGGGAAATCAAAGCCGGCTTTAGGTCTCAGTGAACATGCAGTAGTTGTGCCCCAGTGAGTTTCCTTTTGACTGATGTCCAAAGTTTGGAACCTTCTCTGAACTTTCAAGACCTCTTCAGATGTACAAAATGATGTTTGAAAATCACAGGAGCATCCCCATTTGTAGACTCCTGCCTGTTATGTGTTCAAAAGTATTCATAAAACAGAATTTCTATTAATATTTCTGCTTGCAGAAGTAGAAGCTAGAAAGCAGGAAATCATGCCTGTCTGTCTGTCCATCCATCCACCTATCCCCTACCTGCTTACTCATCTGTCCCCAGTCATCCACCCATCCACTCACCCACCTACCTGTCCTTTCTGTACCTACTCAATCATCTATATCCATCCACCCATCCATCCATCCACCCATCCATCCATCCATCCACCCACCCATCCATCCATCCATCCATCTATCCATTCATCCATCCATCCACTCACCCATCCATCCACTCACCCACCCACCTATCCTTTCTATACCTACTCAATCATCTATATCCATCCACCCATCCATCCATCCACCCACCCATCCATCCATCCATCCATCTATCCATCCATCCATCCATCCACTCACCCATTCATCCACTCGCCCACCCACCTATCCTTTCTATACCTACTCAATCATCTATATCCATCCATCCATCCATCCATCCATCCATCCACTCACTAATCCATCCACCCACCTACTCACCCAACTGTCTACCTCCCCAATCTGTACATCTACTCATCTAATCCATCTTCCTATCCATCTATCCACTCACCCTCTTATCCATTCACCCACCCACCTATCTATCCATCCATACCCCCAGACATCTGTCCACCAAGCCAGCCACTGTGTTTGGAGTTGGAGATGAGTGCTATTAGTTTCCCATGACACCGCTGTGGTAGAAGAGACAGCCACAGGAACAATAAGGACACAGTGTAAGACATAATATGATAGACACAAGTGCAAGGTACTGTGGCAGCCCCTGGGCAAAGGGTTTCCAGATCTTCAGGGAAGTTTTGAGTTAGAATGAGAAGTCTCTTCCCATCCTGGGGTGGAAAGTATGGCCTGCCTGGTTTGGCAGTTCTGAGAGGCCTCGGGCTCTTGACTCAGCTTTAACTTGCTAATATTCAAGAAAACCATGCTGACCTGGTAGGAAAGAAGCTCCCTGCAGGGTGGTCAGGCTTTTCAAGCCTCGGCCTTTGTCCTCAGGCAAGGTCATGTGTGAAGAAGGCCTGCCCCAGCATCCTTGCCTTTTGGACTCTGTGAATTCCTCCATGTTCAGAATAGCAAACAAATGTTTGGAGCTAAGCTGGTGTTAAAATGCATAGGCCAGAATCTAGTCCCCATGCTCCACAGGATTTCTGAGATGGTGCCCTCTTCCCTTGTGGAGTGTAAACACAGCATCACTTAGGTCCAGGAGAGACGCTGACCCCAAGCCTCATTATCTCGCTCCCCTTTCTGGCCTGGACTAGAGCCTGATAAGTTAGAGTCCGCTGTGCAAACAGCTCTTCCCTTTTGTCAGTGCATCGCAGAGCTGGCTGGCTGTGGACCTGCAGCATGAGTGCGGAGCGACAGTCTCGCACCTGAGCCCTGGGATGAAATCCTGTGATAATGGAAAACACTGGCTGGCGTGCCGAGGAGCTGGTCAGACGCCAGTGGTGTACAGAGTCCTCGCTCTGACTTCATTCTCTTCCCCCTGAGTTATGAGTCTGGGTTTCATATACAGGACAAATCCAATATCCTTATACAGACTTCTGTGCATTTTTATGTGCCGCTGGATGTATGTCAATCTAATGAGATTGGAATGTGGCCTGGGTGATAGCAGGGGGTGCAGCTCCATAGAAGCGGTTTATAATATCATTTCACAAACCAAATGATCACAGAGTCTACCGTTTGGTCCAAACCTCCTCTGCTCAAAGGCATTTTTTCCTCTCATTTATTGGAAGCCTGAAAAAGCAGAGACTGGAAGTGATTCTGAATGGAGGCTGGTAAATATATTCAGCCTTGAACTAGCACCAAACAGTGTTGAGGATTGAGGGCCTGTTTTAAGGGCTAAAGCGCGTGACCTTCTGGGAAGGTGAATAAATCTATTATTTCATTTTGGGGTGCTGTTCTCAACAGGTATAAAACACAGTTGCCTGTTGAGACAAGTTCCTGTTGGACATATGGATAAAGGACTATTCCCAGAGGCACCCAGGTACCCAAGGCCTTGGCTTGGGTTAAGTTTGTAGGCTTGAGCAGTTAGCAAGATACTCAGTTTCATAAAAGCTTCAGAAATTGTGTCTCATGCTTTTCAAATCACATTTGTGCCTGGCACAGGACATCTTCATCATTATCTTACTACTATTTTTGTGGTGCCGGAGATTAAACCCAGAACTGTACACATGCTATGACTTTATTTACATTTTTCTTTTTCTTTTCCTTCCTTCCTTTCCTTTCTTTCTCTCTCTCTCTCTCTTTTTTTTTTTTTTTTTTTTTTTTGGCAGCACTAAGGATTGAACCCAGAGCCTCACACATGCTAGGCAAGCAGTCCACCCCTGAACTACATTTCCAGCCCTTACATTTCTTAATATTGCAACTGTTTTTTCTTTTGTCCTGGGGATTGGACATTCTACCTCTGCTACCTCTGAGATACATTCCCACTCCTTTTCATTTTTTATTTTGAAACAAGGCCTAACTAAGTTGCTGAGGGTCTCGCTAAATTGCTGAGGCTGGCCTTGAACCTGCCATCCTCCTGTCTTAGCTTCCCAAGTACTGGGATTACAGGCATGTGCCACCATGCCCAGCTTACTATCGTGACTTTGATACATTCCCTTTCAGACTTTCTCAGTTTACAAAGGTTGCTACCTCTGTCAGTGTGTGCTGGCTCTTTCACAGCATCGTTGTGCCTCATAAGGCAGGGATGAGAAACAGCATTGTCCCCATTTTACAGGCTAGGTAAACTGAGACCTGTGCAACTGAACTCAGTAGTCTTGGAAGCTGATTACAGAGTTGTGACTGTTGCCCAGTTCTCCTAATACCAATCCCAACCAAAGACTAGATCACAGTCCCTAGCCCAGAGCTGTTTCTACCTGAACTGAGGGTTGATATCAGCAAATGGTAAATTTCAAAGTGTTTTGGTGGTGATCATTTATTTAGAGAAGTGATTTTAATGACTGAATGTCACCAGGTGTGGTGTACGCCTGTAATCCCAGTACTTGGGAGGCTGAGACAGGAGGATGGCTGGTTCGAGGCCAGCCTTAGCAACTAGTGAGACCCTCAGCAACTTAAAGAGACCCTGTTTCAAAATAATAAATAAAAAGGGCTGAGAGTGTAGCTCAGAGGAAGTATGTACCTGGGTTTAATCCCCAGCACCAAAAAAAGAAAAGAAAAAAGACTGAACATCTACCAAAATAAAGAGCAGTGAATATTTTTACAAATTAGCCCATCCCTTAAAACCATTCCCTTCCTGCACCTTTTTCCCCTCCCGACCTACTGTTAGAGTTCTGTGCAGTGGGTAAGGACGGGAGCGTGCTGGATGTGGACGAGGCCTCGAGGTGTGAGTCTTGCCTAAGCGGAACCCACAGGGTTTATGAGTCTTTGAAAGTGTCTTGTAACAGCGAGCCCTTTCCAGAATCTTCCCAGGGAACTGGGATTTGTACTTGTGTATCAGACTCTTCATTTGTACTCTTGGCATTTGGGGGCATATGCAGGGCCTCCAAAAAATGCCTGTTGATTGGATGAACGAGTTAGCAAATAAACAAGCAAATGATGTTGCGGTCACCTGGGTCCACTGGGTCTTCCCTCGGAATACGTTTCCTCATATTCCAGAAAAGAAGGAACTGATTCCTGAGTCTTTCCTCCAGACTGGGACAATGTGTCTTTCCTTGCATGTGGGTTTGCTCACCACCTGTGGAGTTAATAATGCCAAGAGCTTCCCCTGGATTCAGACACAGGCAGCTGGGTAGCTTGGCTCCACCACCTCGCTGTGAGTGATCTTGGATGAATTATTCCGTTGATCTAAATCTTCGGTTTTCTCACTTTTCGAATGAGGTTGACAACTCCTATCCAATAGGGAGTCGGTGTGGCTTATATGGCACAATGGAAGTAAAGCATTTAGCCCAGTGCCTGGCATGGAGGGTAAGTGCTCAGTACATGTCGGCTCTGATTTCCTTATCCCCCAGGACAGTTCCTTCGGCGAGGGGAGGTGTTTTGGGATGACCTGAACTGCACCATCAAGTGCCGCTGTCTGGACTTCAACAATGAGATCTACTGCCAGGAGGCCTCCTGTAGCCCCTATGAGGTGTGCGAACCCAAGGGCAAATTCTTCTACTGCAGCCCCGTGGAGACCGGCACGTGCGTGGTGTTTGGGGAGCCGCACTACCACACTTTTGATGGCTTCCTCTTCCACTTCCAAGGCTCCTGTGCCTACCTGCTGGCCCGACAGTGCCTGCAGGCTTCCAGCCTCCCGTTTTTCAGCGTGGAGGCCAAGAACGAGCACCGAGGTGGTTCTGCTGTCTCCTGGGTGAAGGAGCTCTCCGTTGAGGTCAATGGCTTCAAGATTCTCATTCCCAAAGGAAGCTATGGAAAAGTCAAGGTGAGATCCTCTCCATTCTTCATGGGGAGATGGAGAAGCTAGAGATTCTTCAGTCTGGGGAAGATTCCCCCCATCTACTAGTTCTGCTCTTTGTCTCTCTATAATATCAAAAAGATGCATGCAAATGCTTTACTTAGTCAAATTTTATTTGCTAAGCTCCAGCCTCAAAATGTCTTATCTGCTTTATACCTCAAAGTATTGCAAGTATATCCTTAGTTCCGTCACTAGGAGACACATGCACACACCTGTACACACACACACACACACACACACACACACACACACACACACACCCCTCAAAAATGAGGTAAGTTTAATAACCCATCCACCTGGCTTGCAAAAGTGTAGCCGCGTGGCCATGCCCTGGCAATCGTGCAGACCCCTTATTCAGTACATCCTTTGATTAATAGCCCTCACCCCATCTGAGCCCCCATCCTGTTTGCCCAATAGCTGTTGCTTCATTTTCAGAGAAACCTCCCCTAGAAGAACCACCCCTGCAGGACCTGGAGTGGCCTCCGTGGCTTGCTTAGTGAGGCCTGTGTGGGAAGATCCCCTGAAAGCTTTGCCCAAAGGCTGCTCTCTGAGTCCTCCACTCCCACCAAGACTATCAGAGAGAACTGGCCTCTGTTTAGCACATGCAAATGATGCCTGTTACTGTCCACCTTGGATGTAAAGCAGGGGCGTTGACAAAGGGGACCACAGAGAGCCACAGCATCAGTGAAGACCTTGTTGCAGCCCTGTATTATTCGGCCAGTAATAACCAAGACTGCAAGAGCTCGATTGCTGCAATCCTGTGCAATCCTTAATCCTCGTGCATGGAGGTCTCCGCAGAGATTACCAACCAGAAGGGAGGCCAATACAGGGATTTCTTTCTTTTAGAAAAGTGTTGTAATTTCAATTGATGTAGTATGTCCAACAAAAGGCAGGACCAGGGAGCTAATTCTGCTTTTTCTGGCTCTGCCCTTCCTCAGTCTGTGCAGCTTATCGGCCTTATAATTAGGAAAGTGAGCTATTGCTCCGGTTGAAATGCCAATTCGCTTGTTATTTGGTTAGTTTCTCTAGGGAGAGCCCCATATATCAAATCAAAGCTAAGACTGGGTACAGATGTTTGGAGTTTTTCCATTTTAGGTGTATATTGTGTCGCTGAGCCCTGTCCTTATTCTAGTAGGTAGACGCTAGCATCTCAAGCTAAACATTTTTTTTTTTTCAGTAGCTTTCCCCCACTTGCCTGCATTGTGAAAATGATGTGTATGATATCGGCGGGTGAGGAAAGCATCATGCTTTAGTCCTACTTTCCATTTTGATTAAAATTCTTTTTCACTCACAGTCAGACTTTTTTTTTTTTTTTTTTTTTTTTTTTAAAGAAAGGGGCACTGTCATTTCTTTCAGGCCCAGCAGCTCTGCTAATTTTGTGTGGCTCGGTTCCATCGTCCAGGCGCAGGGCACAGATTCCTCAATTTTCTGTAGCGACAGGGAGATGTGGATGTGAATATAAATGCTTCAGAAAGAAAAGGTTATGTGACTCCAACTGCAGGCTAACAATGGCTTCCTTTTCCTTTTGCCAAATGGTTTCCAGTGTCTTTGAATACACCTGCTCTGCTGGGGAGAGTGGCTGGACGGATGGCAGAGTCCTGACCCAGGGTGACGTGGGGACAGGCAGGGAGACGGCTGGGAAGCAGGAAGGAGCCCAAGGGGCCTGGGAGGCAGCTGCCTTCTCCAGCCACGTGGTGCCAGGCCAGGGATGGACACTGAGACCTGTCCTTCCAACCCTGTCTCCAGATGCTGGGGTTAGGAGGTGCTTCCTATCTGTAGTTTTCTCTGCATTGAGCTATTCTCACATGATAAAATAAACAATTTAGGATTGTATATGCCACAGAGACCCACAAAAATCCAGAAAAACTAAATATATATATATATATATATATATATATATATTTAGTTTGTATATATATATAACAAATGTCTCCTTGTAGCTGGGAAGTTTTCCTCTTTTGCCCCCATATGAACCCAAGTAATTTAGAGTGCGCCAGTGGAAAGGGAGCCAAGGCTGAGCAGACCATGGGGCTGAAGAGCTCAGAGACTCTGTGTAACCTCTTCAAACTTCATTTCCATCATCCGTAAAATGAGAATAGTTGGGTAACCCTTTTGGGTACCCCTCCCCTGCACAGGAGCTTTGCTGCTTTCTCCTGTTGTTTTTTTTTTTTTTTTAAACACTGAGTTCACATACACACACACACACACACACACACACACACACACACACACGGTAGTTGTCTCCTATGTAGCATACATAGGCTGTAGCCAGGATTTGGCTGCCTCTACTCAGCATGAAGACAGAGGCAGCTGGGAGCAGTGGTAAGAACATGGCCTTGGTGACCTGCAAGTCACACCAGCCCTGATCCTCAGTTTCCTCATCTGTAAAGGGAGAACACAATAAGGACCTGTAAAGCTGTGATGAACATTAAGTAAAATAGCCACATGTGCACACAGTAGGCACTCAATGTATGCTGGCTCTGTGTTGTCATCCCCACCCAAATCTTTCTCAGTCCGAAGACCTATGCTTCTGTTATTCCTCTGCTCTCTCCTTGCCTTGCCCCTGCCCACATCCTGGGAGAGTCATCTTGGAAGAGGGAAATAGCTAGAACAGAGGGAGGAGAAGGCAAAGCCAGGTGGTTAGGCTGAGCTGCTGCTGGTTAGTTAAGGACGAGGCCTGGGCCTGGAGGAATGAAACAAGAAATTCTGCATCAACATAAAAGTCTGTTAGGAGCTCCTGCTCTCAGCAGAACAATGACTAATTCATGATGAGCATGGGGCCAGGGTGCCATGGGCATTTATGCCAGGACAAAAGGCATCAACTGGGATTTTACCAACCCCTACCGTCGGCTGCCAGATCCAGAGCTTGTCTACCCCATGGTTTCTGCTTTGAGACACATAAGACTTTGCCCAGTACTTGGGAGGCTGAGATGGGAGGATCATAGGTTTGAGGCTCCAGTAACTTAGCGAGGACCTGTTTAAAAATGAAAAATAAAATAGGGCTAGGGGTGTAGCTCAGAGGTAGAATGCCCCTGGGTTCAATTCCCAGTAACCACACAGACAAAAAAACAAAAAACAAAAAACAAAAAACTACCTACCTTGAGGAAGATTTCTTCTTCTCCATTCATTCCAGCATGATGCAATGGATAGTAATTGTTCCATACACTTACCAGCTACCTTCCTTATGGCCTGGATTTTCTCACCCTTGTTGGTCAACCTTACCTAGGAGATAAGGACAAATTAATACACTCCTTGGTTTTTCTTTCTACTTCTAGTTCTTTGCAGGACAGTTTCTTTCTCAAGCCTATATTTCGCACCCCCTTCTTCCATTGGTACAATATGAATATTTATGTCATTCCCCACCCATACACTGACATCCTAAATCCCCTAGGTGATGGTATTAGGAGTTGGGAGCCAGGAGCGGGGGGAGGGAGGGGCATAAGATAAAGAGGGTTCAGTTGTCATGAGTGGGATTAATGCCCTTAAGAAAGGCCACAGGGAACTCATTTGCCCATCCCATCATGTGAAGACACAGTGAAAAGACACCATCTGCGTACCAAAAAGTTAGCCTTTGCAGACCCTGAATCTATCTGCACCCTGACCTTGGACTTTTCAGCCTCCAGAATTATGAGAAATACGTTTTTGTGGTTGATAAAAGACCAGCTTCTGGTATTCTGCTACGGCAGCCAAACAGATTAAGATAGAAAGTTAGTACCGGGAATGGGGTGCTGATACAATGAATACCTAAAAATGTGGTAGCAGTTTTGGAACTGGGTAACAGGTGGAGTCTGGAAGAGTTTTAAGGAGAGGGCTAGAAAAAGCTTATATCACTGTGAACAGACCATGAAGGGTGATTCTGGAAAGGGCCAACTACTAACGTTGGGAGTAATGTTTACACTCTGCTGCCTCATTTCCTGGACAACTCAGAGAGCAGCGGCAATGGTGCCAGGTAAGACTCGTTCTTCCCATATGCCAGAAACCAGTGTGGGTCCAGGACAGCGTGGAAAGTTGATTTGCACTTAGAGTCAAGCCCATCGAGGGCCGTGCTAGGACTAAGCATTCTATTCCAGTCCACAAATGTGAGTCTGTAAGTGCTAGCGTGGTAAATGTGAAAAAGAGAATCCACTCTCTCTGTTGGAAGCTTTCTAGGCCACCAACTCCTATTTTCTAGATATCTGGGACTCCCTCCTGGTTCCTCCCCCGTTTCTCATTCCCACTGGACCAACCAGCCGAGGGGGCTGCCTGAGCTAGTCCCTGCCTTGGACTCCTGCAGCAGCAGTTGCCTGTCTGGGTTTCTTGCTTCTCCTCTAGACTTAGTTCAATAAGTTCTTCGTGCTGGCCAGAATGGACTTTCTAAAATGCAAATCCTTTCAGCAGCTCTTCCTACAGAATGGCAGTCCAAGTTTCATGTCTTGTCTTGTTTCTAAGGTGTCTTGAAAGTCCCTCCACCATCTGTTCTCAGCACAGAAGCCAGAGTAACTCCTTTAAAGTGGGCATCAAAGGGTGTGGGTCCTTTGTCTAAACATCTTCTCCACTCTGTCTGGTCCATAGTCAAAGCCAAGGTTTTATGGAGGCTGGTGACCATGCCTTCCCCCCACCCCCTGGCTGCTATTCTCCTTCTGCTCTCCGCTCCAGCCACCCTACAGTCCCAGGGCCACTTCCACCCAAGGGCCTGCTGGTGCCTCCTCATGAGCCCAACACCCCAGACACCAGCACAGCTCCTCCCCTAGTCAGATGTTCCCTTCCTATGGGACTTTCCTGACCATCCTATTTCAAATCAGAGACCCTTTGCCTTAGCTCTGGTGACCCACATTCCTTGCTTGGTTTTTCTGCCTAACACTTTTCTGATGTAATTAAGTATTTTGCTCACTTGTTTTATTTGTTGTGGTCTCCCCAGCTAAAGAACAGGTTCGGTGAGGCAGAGATGATTGTCCATTTCACTCAGTGCTTATTCCTAACTCTTAGAACAGTGCTCAGCCACAGACAGGCCTAAGTAGGTATGTGCAGCATGACTGGACGTGACCTGTGTCTTCAGTTCATCTCTGTAGCCTAGAGCACCCCGTGACTGTCCCCAAACACACGCAGCTGCCTCTAACCCCTGCCTTTATTCTCTTGTACTGGAATCTCTGCCCACCCCCATGCTCAACCTTCCTTTGGCCATTTCTGCTTATCTTGAAAACCCCAGGTCAGATTTAACTGCCTTTACAACCTAACACATTGCCCCTAGGTTGGGCTGAATGTCTAGTTTCTCTCCTTCCAAGTGCAGCTCATTGATTTACAGTTAAGACAGTCAGTTTACTACAAATAGCCACGGGAATTCCTCCTCTTTAGCAGGCTGAGAGCTCTTTAAGAGGCAGGAGCTGTTGTTATTATTTTAGTCCCTTACATAGTGCTTGGTACCTAGCACATGTTCAAATTTGTTGATGTCACTGAATGATTAAATGGCATCGTTCTGGTATCAGGAAGTTACAGGGCAAACGGAGAATGGTGCCAGGATAGCCTCAGAGCTCAGCTGTGTCAACTGTGGTGTCTTCACCTTTCAACTGGGAGGAGAGTCATGGGCATTCAGGGCATAGGGAGGGGGTCAGGAGAAACATGTGAAAACCCGACACTTAATGGATCCTTAGAGGAATAAAGAAGAAAGCCAAGGTGATGAGTCCTTTCAGAGAAGGCTCAGGGCTGGGCTAGAGCCAGATAAGAAGGGTGACCACCACCTGGTCCCCAGAGGAGCCCATGGTGGCACTAGAAGTGCCAGGCTATCATGGCTCAAATGCACATTCCCATCTGGTCACCACCAGCCACTCTAGAATGTTCTCCCAGGCCTTTGCCATACTAAGAGGTGAGTCCACCAGCGACTGGAGAGGTGGGTGGCTGGTCTTTCTGGAACTCTAGCTACTCTGCCCTCTTTTCTTGACCCTGCTGGAACCCACTGCCCAGGAATCTGCTCACCTGCCTTTTATGGTTACTGTTGTTGGCAGGTTAATGACCTGGTGA
>PVLC010000289.1:221546-243337 GCA_004027655.1 Graphiurus murinus
TCAACGCCAACGCCAGCGACGAGTTCTGCCTCCCGAACGGCAAGTGCACGGACAACCTGGCACTTTTCCTGGAGAGCTGGGCCACCTTCGAGGACATTTGCAACGGCGAGTGCGGGGACCTGCTCAAGGCCTGTGGCAACGACTCCGAGCTGCTCAAGTTCTACCGCAGCCGCTCCCGCTGCGGCATCATCAACGACCCCTCCAACAGCTCCTTCCTCGAGTGCCACGGCGTGGTCAACGTCACCGCCTACTATCGCACCTGCCTCTTCCGTCTGTGCCAGAGCGGCGGCAACGAGTCGGAGCTCTGCGACTCGGTGGCGCGCTACGCCAGCGCTTGCAAGAACGCCGACGTGGAGGTGGGCCCCTGGCGGACCTACGACTTTTGCCGTAAGTTAGAGGGGAGGAAGAGCAAGCCACACCCCGACGTCCTCCCTGGGCTTCCCTTCTCGGAGCGACAGAGCTCCAGGGCGATCCGGTTACTGGGCAAACCTTCCCAAGTCCACTGTGCACTCCAGAGGCCACGAGGCCCCAAACCCGACTGTGTCCCGCCTTTATCAGACACAGTACCTTTTCACTGTAGATCAGTTAGCATCCCATCAACACTTGCTGTGATCTAGCGCAGGGTACAAATGCCATGTCAAAGGACTAGAAGTCTTTGCGACGGTCCCGCAGGGGCCTTCTCCGTTGGCAGAGAAGGGCCCCATTCATTTCAGAGGGAATTGGCGAGTCAGGGAGCCTTTCAGGTGTGGAGATTAGTGCCATCCCTGGGGCAAACCTGACGACGTCTCTTAAGAGCGGTCCATGTTGCTGGCTCCTCTCGTTGTCCCCGGAGCGTCTGACCCCGCTCAGCCCGGCGGTGACAGGACCAGTTGTGATTAGAAGAGCTGCTAGGAGGACCTGACGCAGAGCACCCTTGCTTATCAGCAACAGCTGACTGGAGGAGAGCGGGTGCCTGGAGCAAGAATAGCCTCACCTGGACTCCAGCACACATCTCTCTACCCCCAGATGTTCAGCCTCAACCCCAAACCAATGCCATTAGGATTCTATCCTCTATATCTGTTTATTTCTCTATTTCATCTTCCTTTTTATTTTGAAATAATATTTTTATTTCAAAATAATTCCAAAATTACATAAAAGTTGCAAGAATAACTATACATACATTACCCAGATCACACCTATTGGTAACATGTTGTCCCATTGGTTTTCCCTACCCCTTTCCATTTGAGAGTAGGTTGCATATGGTGTGCCCTTTGTGTTAGTCAGTTTTCTGTCACTGTAACAAAATACCCAAGAATATCAACTTATAGAGAGAGAAGTTTTACTTTGGTAACTTTGTGGTTAGTTGTCCCTCATACTTTTGGGTCTAGGGCGGGGAACATGTTGAGGAACAAAGTCATTCACCTCATGTCCAGGAACAAATGAGGAAGAGGAACGTTGGAATACTGCTATCCCTGAAGTGGCCGGAAGACCTCACTAGGCTCTGTCTCTTAAAGTTTCCACCACTTCCCAAGAGCTTTAAGCTGGTGGCTTAGTCTTTAACACATGGGCCTTTGGGAGACATTTAAGCTCCAAACTGTAGCCCTAAATCCTAAACTTCATCCCTAAATCTTCAGTGTGTATTTCCTTAGGATAAAGACATTGTCTTACATAACTATAGCATAGCTACCAACCTTATTCATGGATATAGTAACAACATTCATATTCCAATTTTGTCAGTTAGCTCAATAACTTCCTTTATGACTTTTTTTCCCTCAGTACAGATCTAGTCTAGGATCATACATGGATATGTTTTGTTGTCATATGTTCTGTTGTCATATCTCCTTTAATCTGAAACATTAAAGCTTGCTTTACCTTTTATGACCTTGGCACTTTGGAAGAACACAGTTGTCTTCTTCAAAATAGAATGCTCCCATTAAGTTTGGCATGTCCTCATGATGAGCCGGAGCTGCACACCTGCCCCACTCTGCCTCCTGCATGGGCCACGTGTGGTATTCTCGAGGGATCCTCGCACAAGAGGAGGAAGACTCTGTCCAGTCCCCTCGTGGTGATATGCAGGCTGGCCCCTGGTCAAGGTGCTGCCAAAAGTCTCTGCCATACAATCACTGTGTATTTCCCCTGCAAAAAACTAGCAAACTTTGGGGAGGTACTTTGAGACCATGCACATACTCTTCTCTTCATCAGAATCCTGCTCCTGGATTCTCTGCCCATTGTGGTTCCTGCTTACATCAGTCTTTTGCAGGATGATTATAAACCAACAGCTCCCTTTCTAGCACCCTCTGCACTTCTACTAGTCAGCGGTTGTCATTCTCCTATAAGCAAGAGCTGCCCCTTTTCTCCTAGCTATCTGTCCACAAACACCCCTCTCTGTCTTTCTTTCTCTCCCATCTTATCAATATAGACATGGATTCCTTTTTTTCCCAATAGCATGTATTTCACATTGCATTTGTGAATTATTTTGGGTATTAAATTGTTAGTATTTGGCAGTGTGAACCCCTTCAGGCTGGCTCCTCTGTCCTTTGGGCATGCCTCTGTAATTTTTGGAGCACTTTCTGATGCAACAAAATGCTCCACATCCATCCCTTAACATTTTCTGCCCCAGACTGGAACCATTCATAACTCCAAGAAGCTCTGATTCCTTCTGGTGGAGAATGTTGTTAGAAACAAGTATCTGGATGAAGAATACCCGTTGTTCTTGGGGTATCTTTGCTTTGCCTCTAGCCCCTTTCAACATATTTACACACACACACACACACACACACACACACACACACACACACACTTTAGATCTTTGATTTCTGAATTTTGGAAGTCCAGTGAGTAAATGGAATTCCTGGTGACTGTCATCTCAGCAAGGGGCAATTATGTCCCTGGTGAGCCTTACCCATCTGGAGAGGGACAAATAGCAGATGCTGTGAATCCTAAACTGGACTTTGAGAAAAATTCTCCTTTTGTAGTCACCTACAACAGGAGAGCCATACCGTTCCTTTGACTGCCACATCTGGCAAGATTCTATAATGCCTTCCCAAAGGCTTCTCTAATGGACCTCCCAGCATCCTCTTTTGTCCTGTCTCCAGCGTGTGTAACATGATCTCTATTCCTGCTTTCATACCAAGCTTGCTTGTTTCCTCCTCCTCCTCCTCTTCCTCCTCCTCCTCCTCTTCCTCCTCCTCCTCCTGCTTCTCCTCCTTCTTCATTTTTATTTTTGTTTTTTGGTACTCAAGATTGAACCCAGGAGCATTCTACATCTGAGCTGCACTCCCAGCCATTTTTGTTTTGAAACAGGGTCTTACTAAGTTGCTGAGGATGGTCTCAAACCTGCAATTCTCCTGTCACAGCCTTTCAAGCACTGAGATTCACACTCAGCTTTTTACTTATATTTCATTCTTGGTACAGAATGACCAAGTCCACCCCCATGCTATCTCCATGTTGTTGCAGCCATGCCAGTGCCATCCTTTTAGATGACTAATTCCTACCCAGCAGGGAATGTCTTTGGATTGTTTTTGTTCTGCATGGTGAGCCAAGTTAACCCAGCATGATAGTGACAGTCCCACTTTTCCCGGGGGTGATGGCTGCTGAGAACAGCTTGTCACTGTGCCTCATTGAGCCAGTGGAACTAGTGGAAGCTCTTGCAAGTGGGTGTTTTCGAAAGAGATTGGGCAAGCATCAGCCACATAGAAGGTGGCTTCCTTGGGCAGAGGGCCAGGGATCACACTTGAGATCCTCAGATGTCTCATCTACGCCATGTGCACTGGGGTCTGGCAACGACTGAAGTGTGCACATTTGATTAACCAAGTCTCCGGGCCCTGAGGGGTTAACACTGCCGGGGTCCCCCAGAATGAGGATCAGATGGGGCAAGAGCTGCAAATCAGGATACCATCTTCTTTGAACCCAAAGAGAGACAACCACTGCTTCTGTGTTCAGATATTTTCAGCTGACCCGCCAGTTGGAAGAGGCAGGCTGCCCAATTAAGTAACTTCACCATCATTTCAGGGGCTGGGGGAAGTTTTATTATGCTCTGTCTGTATGTTTCAGACTTTCACACAAATTTAGACAACACAGTAAGTCATAAAGCAAGAGCCATTTACATAAGTCATGTTATTTGCTATCACCGTAAACCTGCAGTCAGTGTTATAACATTCATAATTTAGAGACAAATGCGAGAATCCCTCTATACAGACATATATAATCAGCACTGAACTAGCCTTCAACTACAAAACTGTACGGTATTGTAGTCAACTGAAATGGAGAGAGTCCTTTAGCCCAGAGGAAGAAAAGATTGGCTTCCAGTACACAGTGCAGAACTATTGAGTTGCTACTTGCGGGGGAGCTATTATTACCATGCGATTTATTTCTCTGTAGTGTCCTTCCTGTCCTTGGATTGTAAAGACCTACTTAGGAATGATGGTATGAGTAAGAGCCAAAGAAAGGTCTAAAGGCAAGACCTGATCTTCCCGGGAGAGGGTAGGTAGCTTTACAGGTCTTTACACAACAGAGGTGTGTAGGTAGATTTCTTCTGTGCTCCTGAATTCTGTTCCTGCCTCAGACAAATTGTGACCAACCAAAGCAATAGAGAGTACTGGAGTGCTTACCCAGAATTACAGAGCGTGCAGCACATGTAGTTTTGTGCGCTGTGCTTTTTTGAATCAGAGATTTGATCTATCAAGGAGGTTTTCCAGGAGGAAGTGCCCTTTGGAATGAAATGTGAAGCATGGGAAAGATCTGGCTTTGTAGGGTGCTGTCCAGGAGGGAGAAAGAGTATGAGCAAAAAGAGTATGGTGAGGTGCCCGTGTGTGGAGTGTGGAGAGGAGGAGGCACAGAACAGAGGGAGCAGAAAAACAAAAGACAGAGAGAAAGACCTTGGACCAAGGTGTAGAGGGAAAATACCTACAGAAGGCCTGTCTGTGTGAGAGAAGGAAGAGCAAGGGAAGAAACAGCACACTGTATCGAGACTCCTATGTGGACTCCATATGTTAGGTTACTGATCCTCAGAACTAGATAAATACGGTGCTTATTTAATAAAGGAAGATATTGAAGCTCGGAGACACTAACAGAGTTAGGAAAGCAGCACCTTCAAGTCCCTGGGCCCCCAAAGCATGTGCTCATCCTCTCTGACATCCTCGCTGGAAGCCGAGTCAGGAGACCTGGGTGTGAAGCTCTGTCTGGCTTTTGCTAGTTAGAGAAGTTAGGATGGACATGTTAGCACCTGCCTTACTGTCCAGGTGGTTGCAATAAGGTTCAGAGAAGGGGACAGGACAGTGTCTGGCAGGTAGCAAGTGCTCGATACTGGCTCGTGGTCTCAGAATCCCCTACGTGGAAAACTAAGTACACTTAACTGACTTAACTGGACCTGCAGGTGAGGGCTTCACTGGGCCTTTGGTCACTCCAAACAAGGACGATGGTGGTGCCAGTCATGTAACATTCATTGAGCTCACTGCTGTACAACATGAATGCAGACACATGTGCACACACATGCATGTTTCTGACTGACCTCTGCCCCTTCTCAAGCCTGTCTTCTCTCTGACCGCCCTTAGCTTTGGACTGCCCCGAGAACAGCCATTTTGAGGAGTGCGTGACATGCACGGAGACCTGTGAGACCCTGGCCCTGGGCCCCATCTGTGTGGAGAGCTGCTCTGAAGGGTGTCAGTGTGATGAAGGCTTTGCCCTGCAGGGCAGCCAGTGTGTCGCCCGCAGCGAGTGTGGCTGCAGCTTCGAAGGGCACCAGCTTGCCACCAATGAGACCTTCTGGGTGGACCAGGACTGCCAGATCTTCTGCTACTGCAATGGCACAGACAACAGCGTCCACTGTGAGACCATTCCCTGCAGGGATGATGAATACTGCAGGGAAGAGGGGGGCCTGTATCTCTGCCAGGCCCGCACCGATGCCTCCTGCATTGTCTCGGGCTATGGCCACTACCTCACCTTCGATGGCTACCCCTTTGACTTCCAGACCAGCTGCCCACTTGTCCTGTGCACCACAGGGAGCAGGCCGAGTTCAGATGCCTTCCCCAAGTTCGTCGTGACAGCCAAGAATGAGGACCGGGACCCGTCGCTGGCCTTGTGGGTCAAGCAGGTGGATGTGGCTGTGTTTGGCTATAGCATCGTGATCCACCGGGCCTACAAGCACACAGTGCTGGTGAGTAGTCATGGGCCTACCGCCAGAGGGCAGTCCTGGGGACATGAGGATGGGGGCCTGCATCTGCAGGCCAGGCTGAAGCAGAATCAGGCTGGTCTAGAACCCAAAGAAACTCGTCCTATGTCATAGAAGAGAGAGACATTGAAGAATTTCTGTCACTTTATCTTACAAATTAGGAACCCGAGGCTCAGTGTGTGAAGGGAATGATTTGCCCAAGTTACGGGCACCAAATTGGGATCAGAGCTGGCTCTGTAAGTGTGCCTGTCCTATAAGTGTGGCAGGGTACCTTGGAGAGAACATGGACCTAGATTCAAATCCCAGCTCGATGCCGACTGTGGGGCCTCAGATAGTCACGGAGACTCCGGCTCTGTTATTCTTTTGTAAGAGGCCGCATGTCTAGCACACATGGGGCCTCGCTCAGTGGTACTATTTCCCCAATCCACTTCTTTCAAGACCAGAATGATATTTGCCTCTTCCAGTCTCTCCTTTGGCTCCCATAACTCTCTTGGTGTCCAAAAGTCTTGGCTACATGTGGAGCCTTAGGGGCTCTCCTACGATCATCCTCTCCTGGGCTTCTGGTCCCTCTTTCTACCCTTCCCACCATTTTTACCCCCAAATCCCTCCCCTAGCCACAAAGGCAGGAGCAGCAGGGCCAAGGAGTTCTGTGTGTTATTTGAGCAGCCTGGTAACAGCAGCCCTAGCCACGGGCCCAGCCCTCCTTCTCCACCGTCTTGTCTGCGCAGGACGTGAAACATGCACAAGCTGGCCGATAGCCTCGGCTTGGACATCTAGGAGGAGCTGATTTAGGGTGTTCGCCTTCTTGACATTATCCTCCCAGGTCTGTGTCATAACTCACCCATCGCTGAGGGATGTCTTGTCATCTTAAAAATTCTCAGCTAAACTGGACTAAAGTAACTATACTGCGCTAGAGTTCCCTGAAGGACTCTACTGGTTCCTTTCCTTCCTTGAGATTTGCTAAACACTCTCTGACAAAGAGAGGTGCCCAGCTTCTTGAACTGTCATCCTTTTATATTTATTGGAAAACCCTCCATCTTAGCATGGCAGGCAGCAGTCTCACCGTGTCCTTTCTTCTCCCCTTTCTTGGATAGGATGAACCTAGATCCTAATTGTTTTCCTCTAACCACACCTCATACATCTTCAGGACAGTAAACACACCATACAACTTCATGTTGGATGAATATACGGTACCCTGCACACAGAGACATGCGAAATACTTGTCAAGTTAATAAATGAGGTGACATTATGACCCTCTTCTTCAAAGGTTCCTGTGAGTTTTCTGTGGCTGCTGGTCACTTCTTTGGCAATTTGAGAGATTAAATGAGCCAAAGAGGCTAGCTAGAAATGCACCAGAGGCTTTGTTTTTTTGCCACATAAGATTACTAGCAGATGTGTGGATAGAGGTAGCTGCCCATTCTCTCGTACTGGGAGTTGAACCCAGAGACATTCTACCTCTGAGCTGCACTCAGAGCCCTATTTTATTTTTTGTTTTGAAACAGTGTCTAGATACATTTTTGAGAGCCTTGCTACATTGAGTCTCCCAAGCACTGGGATTATAGACATGTGCCACCATGCCCAGCCTCTCTACCTCACATTCATTATAGGTTAAACCAAACAGACCAATCATTTGTCTCTGTGGTTTGCACCACATATATCCTTCCCCTTCTTAGCATCATTCGATATATTTCCACTCTTTAGTTCATAAATTTCCACATGGTTGCTTATCTCCTTGACATTCACTACCCTTCGGTTTTTCTACATTTCAGAATTGTTTCTTTTCTTTTAAAATAAAATACACTCCCAGATCCTGTTATACCTACTTTATTGTGAATCATATCTCTGCCTCGTGTTAAAAGCGGTCAGCAATTAGCTATCTGAGTATCTGAAGTTGAGCATATTGTTTTCTGACCTGGTTGTGCACGACTAGGAAGACTGTTGGACTCCCCCCCCCCCCCTGCCCCTTAATTGTTCTCATGTTATCCTTTCTTTCTCTTCCACAGTAACTGGTTCCCCACACTCTCTGGTCTCCCATTTCTTTGCCTTCCACTTTAGGGTTAAACCCCTAGCAATGCACCCATCACCCATCGCTGAAGTTAAGAAGTGTGATTCTCACTCACATAGACAGACGGACAGAAGCCGGGCGTGGTGGCGCATGCTTGTAATCCCAGCATTTGGGAGGCTGAGACCGGAGGATCAGGGTTCGAGGCCAGCCTCAGCTACCTAGTGAGGCACTCTGCAACTTAGTGAGACTCGGTTTCAAAATAAAGAATAAAAAATAGGGCTGGGGGTATAGCTCGGAGGTAGAATGCCCCTGAGTTCAATCCCCAGTACCGCAAAAAAAAAAAAAAAAAAAAAAAAAGACAGACGGACAGGAAGGCAGGTATTAATTTTCCCAAGGCTACTGTAACAAAATACAATTTGGGTGGCTTAAAACAACAGAAACATATTCTCTCACAGTATTGGATACCGGAAACTCAAAATTAAGATCACAGCAGGATCATGCTCTCTCTGAGTCTCATGCACCCCCCTGGTTTCTGGCAGTTGTGGACCATCCCTGGCCTGTGGTAGCACAACTCCAGGGTCCAAATCTGTCTTTACAGACAGCCTTCCCCCTGTGTCCACATCTCCTTTTCCTTTTGAAGACATTGGATTTGGGGCCCACTAAATCCTCTATGTCCTCATTTTAGCTTGATCACGTCTGTTTCCAAATAAGTTCATGCTCGTAGGTACCAGGGGCTAAGACCTCAACATATCTTTTGGGTGGACACAGTTCTACCCCCAATAGGGATCAGTTAGAAATGACTGTACAGGAGGAGTAGATGGAAGGGCGGAAGGTTTCCTTACCAGGGCTCTTCTTTCTAAGTCACCTGGAAATCCTAGGTGCCCAAGCTGAGAACAGAGAAGATAGCTTTCAAACTCCTAACGAGAAGACCAGGTTCAGGAAGCACTGGAAGGTCTTTTCGTTGGGGGCCTGAGGGACAGATTTAGCAGTTACTTTGAATTATTAATCTGCTTTACAAGATCTGCTTGTTCAATGATTTGCACTTGTTTTTCCCATGATGTTATTATTAGTCACCATCTCTCCCTGAGCCTGGAGAATAATGGCCATCATAATGACAGTATAAGGTGAAGTGCAGGACAGAGCACAGCCCAGAGCCCGGGTCACCACTGGTGCTCTCAGAGATGGAGGGTGGCATGAAGTGATGTCTCAGGACACAGGATCCTCCTATGACTCTGACCTTTCTCTGTGTTAGGCAGTACTGCAGGACGTGGGAAAATCCACAAAGCCCAAAGAAGCTAGAAATAAACATGCTATCTATAGCCCAAGCAGGGTGATGGGGTGAGTGGAGGAAGGTGAGCCTCCCTGGGGGACACTGCCATCTCTGGATCTCAGCCGTTCACCGCCAGAGCTGGATAAAGGTGGCTCTCCTGCGGCCACCCCCGGCTCCACGTCCAGGCCAACAGGTGGGTCTGTGGGCTTTGAGGTTGTGAAGTGTCCTTTTCATTTGCCAGGCTGGTACCCCTGGAGAAGAGTGAGGTTTTGAGCATTACTCTGGCTCATTTTAGTTCAACAGCTTGTTCTATGCCAAGAAAATGTCTTGCCTGTTCTATGCCAAGAAGTGAAAATTTCTTGAAAGAGTATCCAACATCACAATGGAAAAATATAGCCAAGTATCAAACACGGCTTCCGTCCTGAGAGAGCGCAGAGTATAGAAGAGACAGACCTGTTAAGAGTCCGTGCCAATGGAATACGAAGTTCTGTGAAAACAGTTCTCACAGAGGGCCACAGCAGGGCAGAGGTGGGGTTGCCTCAGCAGGCCTGGGGGCTTCAGGGAGGGCTTCCTGCAAGAGGTAAGTAGATCTGAGCCCTGAAGGACTATGTCTGCCAGGCTGAGAGTGAGATGAGGGTGTCGGGGAGACAGAGAAAGTAGCAAAGTGTGGGGTGTGAGGGCTGATAAGGCTGTAAGAGAGACCAGGACCGATTGTTTAAAGAAAAACTCTACTGAAATTCTGATGTCTGATCTTATATCCTATACAGTCAGTCTTCCATACCCATGGGTCTGCATCTGCAGATTCAACCAATTGGGGGCAGAAATGTGTGTGTGTGTGTGTGTGTGTGTGTGTGTGTGTGTGTGTGTGTGTAACATATTATATATAATTGCATCTGTACTGAACAAGCACAAGTTTTTTTAGGTCTTTATTTTCTAAACAATACAGTATAATAATAACTTACACAACATTTACATTATATTAGGTATTATAAGTCATTTAGAGATTATTTAAAACACACAGGAGGATGGGTGTAGGATCTATGCAAATACTACGCCATTTTCTAGAAGGAATTTGAGCATCCTTGGGGTTTGATATCCACAGGGTTCCTGGAACCAATACCCTGTAGATACCGAGGGGCCACTGTACTTAAACATGTAAGCTCGGTGCGGTGGTGCACTCCTGTAATCCCAGTACTTGGGAGACTGAGACAGGAGGATTTCAGGTTTGAGATCAGCCTCAGCAAGTAGTGAGACTCTCATCAACCTAGTGAGACCCCATTTCAAAATAAAAATAAAATCGGGCTGGGGGTGTAGCTCAGAGGTAGAATTCCCCTGGGCTCAATCCCAGTAACACACACACACACACACACACACACACACACCCCCCACACACACACCACACACACACACACCACACACACACACACACACACACACACACCATTTAAAATGTTTTCCTTCACTCGTCCCTATGCCTCTTTCTTGTCTTCCTCCATCCATCAAGCAGTTGCTAGACCAACCCCCGCTTTTCCTCTGACCTGCTCTCTCTCAGCTCTACCTTTTCCTCCATCTCTCTCTCCCAGAGATTTGGGGCAGTGGCAGCAGGATGTGGTAGCATTCATGGGTGTCAGGGAGTTGGAGGGTGTACCTTTCTCAGGGATCTCCCTGGCATTGACAGAATTTGCAAGCCTGTTAGCGTTAATCCTGTTATTTCGCCCCCTACCCCTTCCCAAGGTGTGGGCTCCCATGTGGCACGAGGTAGCCAAGAACAGGGAGTCCTGGGACACGGCTGGACACCAGCCTTTGCGTGCGCAGCTCTGGTTTGCTGCTTGTGGGTCTTCTGGGCGGGTCAGAGTCTCTGGGCCTGCGTCCCTCAGTTATCTACAGCGTCTGCGGTCTGTGTCAGCACAGGGCACCTCCTTCCACCTCGGGGCCTCCGGGTTGAGAAAACTGAGCTCATGGGCATGCTCTCCTTCCTCCTCCCACCCTTCAGGCACCCTGTCTCTTCGTGACTCATGGTGGCATCCTCTGCCCTCCTCTTTTCCAGGCACAGAGGACGAAGCATCTCCTCTCCTCCCCGCTCCCTTTCCCCCACCTGTGCTCATCATTTTTGCCTTCCCAGGGGCCTGACCTGTCTGTCATCTCCCCTCCTTCCTGTGGCTTCAGCCTTTCCCTTTCTATGAGGTTCTTCTCTTTGACCCATAAACATGCTCCCTCTAAAATAAATCTTAACCTTGACCCCCTTCCAGCTGCTCCCAGTCTCTCTCCTCTGCTACCAGCTGATTTCCTCCACAGGTCTGCTCTGCTTCTGTAGCTCCTGTTTGCTACTTGATTTGCTGGGTTTTTTCCCCCATAATCTGGCTTCGTTGTTCTGCTTAAATTCCCTTATGAGGATCACAGATGACTTTGCTATTTTTGGAAAATAAATGGGTATGTTTTTGTTGTAGCTCTGTGCCACGTGTGACATTGAAGATGAGACCCTCACACCTCCATCTTCAGATTGTCTTCCACCTCATTTCCAAGGCCATATTTCCTGTTCCAGCAGCACTAAACTGTGGGGATTCTTCATATTTCCTAGTTTCCCCCTCTCATTTGGTCCTTTGCTTGGGCTGTGCTCTTTCCTCGGGATTCCCTTTCCTGACTTTGATCCCTCCGTGACTGGCCAACCCCTACTCATCCTTTGGGATCTACGTGGGCCGCATCTTCACCCTCCTCCATTCTGTCCCAGGATGAAGCTGGTGCTGGTGCATCTGTCCTTGCTTTTACCAGATGATCTTATTATCCGTTTATGTTCTTGTCTCTGCCACATGCTAGTGAGCTCTTAGAGAAAAGGCTTTAGACAGCTCACCAGAGCCTGGCCCACAGTGGAGCCAAGTTAATGTCTGCAGGGTGAAAGGATGAATTCTACCTCGATGAACATTTATGGAAGAGAATGTAGTTGAGTTGTTTTGAAGGGTGAGCAGTGCCCGGTGGAAAGGGGGTGGTGGGACACAGAAAAGCTCATCATACCTTAGGTGGGCTGGTCCATTTAGCAAACTGCAGGCTCCGGGTACGCCTGGTGTGGAGGAAACACATGGGTGGGCTGTAGAGGCAGGGCCAGCGCCCGCAGAGCCCCATGGGATGCGTGAGCTCAAAGACATTGTCTGGAGCCCTGGAGAGGGTTTTAAGTGTTGGATCAACTGCTTTCCATTGTATTTTTAAAATGGCAGATGTGAACAAATGAAGGAGAGGGGGAAGCCTGGAACTGGGGAGACAGGTCAGGGGTGGTTCAGTCTTCAAGGTGAAAGGTGACGGGTGTCTCAACAGGGCAGCGGCTGTGGGGATGGGAAGGGTCTGCTGGAACAGAGGTGGAGGAGGTCAGGGAAGGGACTTCTGGTCAGAGAAGGCCATCAGAACACTTACTTCTCCTAAAATGAGGCTCACCCCCCCACCCCCCATCTGCTCTGGTGCCAGGAGCAGGTGGAGGCTTCTGTTCTCCACCAGGCTCTAACCCAGCCCCAGGCTGCTGTAGGATGTGGCTCATCTAAATCAAAATAGTTCCAGGTCAGAGAAGCTCTGGAGTTTACTGTTGAGGGATTTCCCCGTTGTTGTTTCCTGAATTTAGAAATATATGGGAGGAAACCTATGTCAAGGGAGGCAATGAGGGTGAGGCTCAGGGCTGTGCGCCCGCCCAAGGGACGGCAGGGGACGGAGGCAGAGGTCAATAGACTGTGGTCCCTGCTCTCGCATTGCATATAGTCTTGTAGGTGAGAGACACACATGCAGCCAGCCCTAATGTAAAGCACATTGCGGTGTGTGCTTTGGTGGCAGCCTACCTGGTCTTGGGCCAGAGTGGAGGAGAATGTAAGGGAAGTATTTTATAATGTGCTCTGCCTGTCCAGGTGAGGGAGGAATTAATTCTTTCTTTTCCTTTCTTTTGGTACTGGGGATTGAACCCAGGGGCGTTCTGTATCTGAGCTACACCCTCAGCCCTATTTTATTTTTTGTTTTGAGCCAGGGTCTCACTAAGTTGCTGAGGTTCTTGCTAAATTGCTGAGGTTGGCCTTGACCCTATAATCCTCCTGTCTCAGCCTCCCAAGTACTGGGATTATAGGCATGTGGCCGCACATCCAGCAAGGGAGTAATTAATTCTGACCATGGTCTTGGACTCATAAAATGTTTCTCTAGGAGAGGTGACACTGGAGCAGGGTCTGGAGGAAAAGAGAGATGCTGGCAGGTGAAGACTGGCACGCCAGGCAAAGGGACCAGCAAAGTCATCCTCCAAGGGGGAGAGAAAAGGAATTAGCAAATTGGGACTTGCCTAAATAAATCCACAGTAGAGCTGGAAATAGAAACGCAGGAGCTCTGGGTTTGGGCATTTTAGTCTAAACTTTAATTGAATTCTTATTACCCTCTCATTACCTTGGAAAAAACAATTTGAACTCCTACGGGAGACACTGCTATATAGACAGGAGGTACTGAAATAAACAGGTATAGTGTACAAAAGATAGTCGTTTAAGTCTGTTCAAATCCTAATAACCATCATCGACTGATATAAACAACAGTGCTTACAAAGACTGCATTCAGCCTGCCCACGGCCCCTGCTGGGACTCGTCTTTCTGGAGACTAATCCCTAGGACAGCTGAGCCGTCTCAGGGCCAGCTGTAGTTCTCTACTCTCCTTTCATTTTTATGCTCTTATTGGTGCACTGTAACTACACTTTCTAGTGGGGCATGTTTGTGTCACATATTAGCCGGTGTATCCCCTGTCCTCCTGCATTTAGTGAGATTGGTGGCAATACTTTCATATATGGACATAGCATTATTTGAACTTTTCCTTCCTCAGTCATCAACAGATGAGTGGATAAAGGAAACGTGATATATACGCACAATGGAGTTTTCCTCAGCCGTAAGGAAAACAAAATTTTGTCATTTACAGGAAAATGGATAGAACTAGAGAATGTGAGATCAGCCAGCTTCAGAAAGTCAAGGGTCCAATGTTTTCCCTCATATGTGGAAGTTAGAGAGAAAATAGGAAACAAGGGACTTCACATAAATGAGGAGAGTGGAAGGGGTGGGAGGTGGGCAGAGCACAAAGGAGGGCCAAGGAAGAAAAGGAACACTTTAATCTCCTTCTCTTACAGGTCAACAGTGAACGGCTCTATCTGCCCCTGAAGCTGGGACAAGGGAAGATCAATATCTTTTCCTTCGGCTTCCATGTGGTGGTGGAGACCGACTTTGGTCTGAAGGTCGTGTATGACTGGAAGACCTTCCTGTCCATCACGCTCCCCCGGAGTATGCAGAATGGCACCTACGGCCTGTGTGGCCGCTACAACGGCAACCCGGACGACGACCTGGAGATGCCCATGGGCCTTCCCGCGCTGAGCGTCAATGAGTTTGGGCAGAGCTGGGTGAAGAGGGACACCTTCTGCCAGGTGGGCTGCGGGGACCGGTGTCCAGCCTGCGCCAAGGTGGAAGGCTTCTCGAAGGTGCAGCAACTGTGCAGCCTGATCCCCAGTCAGAACGCTGGCTTTGCCAAGTGTCACAGCAAAGTCAACCCCACCTTCTTCTACAAGAACTGCCTGTTTGACTCCTGCATCGATGGGGGCGCGGTGCAGACGGCCTGCAGCTGGCTGCAGAACTACGCCAGCACCTGCCAGACTCAGGGGATTGCAGTGACCGGCTGGAGGAACTACACATCCTGCTGTGAGTCCCTCTCTCCTTGGAGCTTTTTCTCCCCAGGGAGATGTCAGAGCAAATCGAGTTGAGCAATTTAAGAATGTCCACTTTGGAAATGAGTCTGTTATCTGAAACAGGATAGGCACATCCCAGAGCCTCCATCTCTCTCCTGATCTGTGAAATGGAGTTAATACCGCTTAGGTCACGGGTTACCCTGGAGGATGGGATAAGACCAGGTCTATGAGGCACAGAGCGTCGTGTGTGGAGTATGGACAGAAGGAGCTCAGTCACATGCTAGCCAGAGACTAGCCGAGGGGGGCAGCTGGTTAGTTCATTCATTCACTCTGGATCCCTGTGCATCTGTCATCACGCTGATGATTTGCATGCTTTCTCTAGGTGGGTCTTCTATTTGATCTGTGCATGTCATGTTTCAGTCTCCGTGCTTATGAAACATAGCAGAATACTAAGCGTGGGAGAGAGGGCATAAGAGCTTCTGGAGTCCAGCCTTGGCTGTGACCTTGAGGACCCACATGACCTTGGAGCAATTCTCTTTTCTTCCCTGGGGCTCAGTTTCCCCCTCTAAAGAGCAGTGATAAAGCTGCCTATACCATTTATGTTACAGAAATGTCAGGAGGATCAAATTAGGTAAATGGAATACCAGCACATGCAATGCATGCCGAGTGCTATTATTATATTAATAGCTCGCTCTGAGCCAAGCCTGGTGCTAAACACTTGATCAGCATTATCTCATTTATCCTTCGCAATAACCCAATTAGCCAAGGAGAAATTGAGACTCAGAGGAGCTAAATAACTTGCCTAAGCCCATAAAATCTCAGTGGGAAAGTTGCGATTTGAACTTCTAACCTGAGGCCCATACACTATCCTAGTGGACTATGTACTGGGATATGGGTTTGCGTTTAGAATATGAGGATTGAAAAAGAGTGGGAGGAGAAACCACTGTTGGTCTTTGGCTATCCTGCCGTGATCTCTTTTCCCATCTCAGTCTCGTTAACTATAGCAAATTTTGTTTAGAAGGTCTCGACTGTATAAAAAGACTGCAAAGTGATGCCGAATGCCTAGAGCTCTAAATAAGACATACAGCAGGGTTCCCAGACAATCAACTCCCATTTTCATCCCAGAAAAGGGCAAATTTGGATGAAAAAAATCAGAAGCAGCATTGCGGTTTAACGGTCACCATGTTTACATTCTGCACACAGTCCCTGGGTCTGCAGAAACCAGGGAGAAGGGTGACAAGATGCAGAGTGGGGAGGGGAAAGATGCCAATCCTATTTCATCCAGGCTCAGGCCCTGAGAGGGGGGAGTGGGGGCATGGTGCCACTAGGGTGACTGTCCAGACAAGTTGGCCTCTTTTGTCTCCAATAAAATAATATGCTTAGGCCAGGTGTGGTGGTCCACGCCTGTGATCCCAGTACTTGGGAGGCGGAGACAAGAGGATCATAGGTTTGACGCCAACCTCAGCAACTTAAAAAGGCCTCAGCAACTTAGCAAGACCCTGTTTTGAGATTAAAAAACTAAAATAGGGCAGGGAGTGTAACTCAGAAAGAGAATGCCCCTGGATTCAATCCCCAGTATCCCCCAAACAAACAAACAAACTTAATCATCAATCAATAATTAAATAAATATGCTTATGAAAAAGTCCAAGTCTGGATAAATCTCCACTTGGGACTCTCTGGGGTCAATGCACAGGGCCAGAGAGTTCGCCTTCCTCTCAATCACAAAGCCAGGCTCTGGGCCCAGAGGCCTGAGCATGGTGCAGGATGGGGAAGCAGGTTTGGAAGCGGAGGCTCTGCTGCCCCTTTATCTGTAGCCGGGTGTGGTGGCTGTGCTGCTGGGGTGGGGACCTCTAGCTACAGTGTGGGTCAATGCATTGGGAGGCTGATGCCCACAACCGTCACCTCACCAATGGCCTCAGCTTGGGCAGCTCATGGGAAGGAAAAGGAACTGAGTTAGCAAGCCCCATAACCGTCCCCCCAAGGACAAAGGCCACCCAGTCCCACAGAATTGGGCGAAAGATAAAGGATGTGAAAACAATTCTTTCTGTCCTCCTGTCCCCTCTACCACTAACCCTGGCAGACCTCTCCCACCTCAAAGCTCTGCCCAGACACTGGTTTATCTGGTTATTGGTTTATACTAATCATGGGGAACTCTGTCCGTGGCATTCAGAGCCCTGTCTGCTCTGCCTCACCCTCGGCTCCCCTCCCTGCCAGGGGCCAGCTGCCCCCAGTACAGCACAGGCTGGCCCACTGGGAACAGCAGGTGGTTGAGAATGGTTCCCATCCCACGTGACTTAGTCATACCTCTGCTTCAGCATTTCAAGATGGGGGCAAAGATCTAAAAGACAGCACATCGGAGGAGATGATGGTAATGAGAAAAAAGTTAAAATAAGAGAACAAGTCTATACTCGAAAGACGGTATGTGGGTAGGGATGGGGGCAAGGCACACTTGGGGGTCACTTAATTTTCTAATTGAATTCCGGGAGCAGAGAAAAGCTATGAGAGACTGAGCCCTAACTCAGACATTCAACAGAGAGTCTGGTCTGAACACGGCCATTTGGAACTGTATTTGTAGTGACTTGTCCTCTGAGAAGCAGGCCAGGACTGAACCCCTCCCCTCGTCACTCTACTAAAAACAAATCCAATTCAACACACATGTGCTGAGATATGAGAAACGCTGCTTCCAGGAGAAAAGGGGTTAAACCGGATTGCCTATTAAACACATCCTTTATTGGTAACAAGTTAGAATGCCAATGGTTTTCAATGGTATTGGCTGTTTCTTTCAATGGGATAATTTATTACTCAATTACCTTATTTGTAAATGCATTGGAAAACCTCTTCACCCAAGTTGAACGAATGGGCTTAGAGGGAGAAGGGAAGTAAATTGTCCCAATTACTGACCCCTCCTTAGACTCCATTCCGCTCAGTCTATCCCTCTCCCAGTCCCTTAGCGAGGAGCTTAGAGGAGTGGCTGGTGGGAGTACGGTGAGTGAAGTCAGCAGTAACTCCGTCAACAGCCGGGCTTGTTCTGGGTGTGCCGTGTGGCAGGTGCTGGTGACAGCCCCTTCTCTCCAGGAGGACACTGAGAAATAAAGGAGCTTTCCCACGGAAGGTGGCCTGGCTAAGCGGCAAAGTCTTCCCAGAGACAGGGCTCTCCTCAGTGCAGTGCCACACAGCGGGGCAATGGTGGTCACCTAGCACCTGACCTACGGGAAGGGACCAGTCAAGGCTGATTATCATTGTCATCCTCCCTTTTATCAGAGGCAGCATTTGCCACTCCGGGGTCTTGGGTCCAAAGTCTCATAATCAGGGTTTTCCTACTTCCTTCTCTGCATACATACCCAATAAATTCCTGCTGAATAATTTTAAAAATTCTACGATGACCATTACAGCTTCTACCTCCTTCAATAGCAGAAGGTATCAGTGAAGTGGTGGGTACTTTGTCACTCATGGGAAGAAAAAGGAAAGAGTGAGGAGATTTCAAATCGTGCCTCATTTCATCTTAACAACTGCTGGATAAGGGAGATACTATCACCTCCATTTTATAGATGAGAAGACAGAGGTTCCAAGAGGCTAGAAACCTGCCAAGATGACACGGCTAGATAGCGACAAAGCCAGGGTCTGAGTCCAAAGCCCTGCGCATTCCATTCCAAGGTCGTGTTCCAGGGGGTCCTCTGACCCTGCTGCTATCCACCCCAGGCAGTAAGTCAGTCTACTGGCTGCAACTAGAGACATTTTGGCCACGGTACAAACCCAGGTGTAGAGTCCAGTGGCCACTCCCGAGCTCTCAAGACCTTGCTTGGGGGAGAGAGAAGCAGGACCTCAACACCAGGAATCAAATGCTCAGTACAGATCTGCCACATTCTCAGCATTGTTTCTTTATGTTGAGGGAGAATCTGGAGTCTAAGTTCAGAGTTTATAACCTAGTTGAAGAAATAGGACTTAGGACTTCAAAGAACATCTTCCAGATGGCAACATGTTTGTAGAGCTTTGATCACTGGCAAATGGGCAAGTGAATTAAGAAAAGTTAGTAATAATAATTCAATATGTTAGCACTGGCACATGAACAGAAAGACCAACAGGAAAAAGATGGGAATGTCCAGAGATAGGTCTGAACATTAAAGAGAAATGATTACATGGCGAAGCTAACATTTCAAATCACTGGAGGAAAAAGTGATTATTTAATAAATAGAAAAAGGGATAAAGGGCAGATCAGCTGGGTTCTTACTGCAAAGTAAAAGGTCCTGAAAGAACAAAAATTAAACATAAAAAGTTGAATTATAAAAGTACTAGAAGAAAAGAAAAGTGGTTTGCTGCTATTTTTTAGTAAACTTACAATGAAGAGGGCTTTTCTAAGCAAAATACTCAATGCTATAAAGAAAAACCTGATAAATTTAACAGCATTAAAATTGTATATCTCTACATGGCCGAAACATAATCAAAGCCAAAACAAGTACAAGATTTTTCTTAAAAGAAGCAAAGTCAAAGACAAGTGATAAATATTTTATAGCACATATGACACACAAAAGGCTATTTTTAATTTATAAAGAGCTTTTACAACTTAATAGGAAATGTCAACAACACAGTATGTGCAAAGGGTACAACGAAAAGGCGATTCACAGAAAAGGACATAAAAATGGATTATAAACAAATGAGAAGACGATCAACCTGGCAAAGAAATGCAAACCAAATACAGAGAGACAGAGACAGAGAGAGAGAGCAGACAGCAGTTTTTATTTTTCATATTTCCAGGAATCAGAAAATTTGGTAATAAAGTCAGTGAAGATGTGGGAGAACAAATTCCATGCAGCCCTGGTGGGAGGATATGCTGGCACAGCCTCTAGGAGGGGAGCTTAGTGGCATATCTCAGAAATGTAAGGGGCTGGAGATTTAGCTCAGCGGCACAGCTCTTGCCTAGCATATGTGAGGTAGCACAGAGAAGGAAAGGAGGAAGGAAGGAAGGAAGGAAGGAAGGAAGGAAGGAAGGAAGGAAGGAAGGAAGGGAGGGAGGGAGGGAGGGGGGGAAGGAAGGAAGAAGGGAGGAAGGGAGGGCACATCATTATAAACACATGAACTTTGCACACCTTGCAGCAGTGCAAAAACAAGAGTTTGAGACTAGATGGAATAAGTATCATCATAATATGTAGTGAGCAAAAAGGCATGATGACTGTGTTCCCACTTACGTAAAAATAAAAGTAGGTAGAACACACACACACACACACACACACACACACACGTATGTGCACAGGAAGTTTCTGGAAGAGTCAATCGTGATGTGTTACCAGCAGTTGCCTTCTCATGGATGTATACAGCTGGTATTTCCTATGCTGTGCAGGTACTATCCTTTGAACTGAAAATGTATTTTAAAATGTGACGTATTGTGGTAGTGGTTATATATGGAGGTGTACATAAGTTGGAATTCATGGAACTATGCACTCCCAAAGTACATTTTACCACTAGCTAAAAAATAATCCCCCAAATACACAGTGTGTATTTCCATATAAAGTACAAGTTTCTGCGTAATCGTGGCTGTGCTGTAAAGTGTCTACAGGCTAAGATAATAGCTTCTATAAAACTTTTAAGCAAACCTACCCTTAAAAGGCAGTACTTACAGAGCACTTAATGTGCCCACGCTGCTCAAGCCGCAGTCGTGCTTGCTTCCCAGTGGCCAGCCAGGGGGGAGATGCTGTGCTTTCCAGGAGCAGAGACCAAGGCCAAGGCCGAGGGTCTGAATAACTCCTCTGGGTCACTTCCCAGAGTCTGCATCCTTCACCAGGACCCAACTGCCTTCCATTCATGCATCTAGATGTTCTTTTTTTTTTTTTCTTTTGCGGTACCGGGGATTGAACTCAGGGGCATTCTACCTCCAAGCCACACCCCCAGCCCTATTTTTTATTCTTTATTTTGAAACAGGGTCTCCCTAAGTTGCAGAGTGCCTCACTAGGTAGCTGAGGCTGGCCGCGAACCCGGATCCTCTGGTCTCAGCCTCCCAAATGCTGGGATTACAAGCATGCACCACCATGCCCAGCTATCTAGATGTTCTTGAAAAGTGGTGCGGTATCTTTCCAAAGAGGTCGAAACCAGAGAACTGCAGTAATATATGCATGCCCGTGTTCATAGCAGCACAATTCACAATAGCCAAATTATGGAACCAACCCAGGTGTCCATCAACAGATGAATGAATCACAAAACTATGGGAAATACACATTATGGAATTCTACTCAGCAATAAAGAAGAACAAAATTATGTCATTTGCAAGAAAATGGAAGGACCTGGAGAAGGTTATGTTAAGTGAGATTAGCCAGCCCAGAAAGTGAAGGGACATATGCTTTCATTAATATGCGCAAGCTAGGGAGTAACTGGGATACCAGAGGGTCGCCAGATAAGGAGGAGGAACCTCAGTGGAGCCAGGGAAGTGGTCTAAGGGAAGGGGAGGGGGAGGACTGAGGTTCATTATTGGAAATGCTAACGTCGGCTGTGTGTACAGAGGTGAAAATCCCAGTATCCGTCTCAGGCCTCTGTATGGGAAGGGGGGAGATGGGGGGGGCGGGCACCGAGTGCTGTGTGCGTGCATGTCGATCTCAACATGATTTACATTATGATGAGAGACGATAATGCACCAACACACACACACACGCACGCACACGCACACACACCCACCCACACCGCACACACACACGCACGCACACACGCACAC
>PVLC010000290.1:0-210840 GCA_004027655.1 Graphiurus murinus
TTTTTTTTTTTTTTTTTTTTTTTGTGGTACTGGGGATTGAACTCAGGGGCATTCTACCTCCGAGCTATACCCCCAGCCCTATTTTTTATTCTTTATTTTGAAACCGAGTCTCACTAAGTTGCAGAGTGCCTCACTAGGTAGCTGAGGCTGGCCGCGAACCCGGATCCTCCGGTCTCAGCCTCCCGAATGCTGGTGCAATCTTCTTGACTCAGCCTCCCAAGTATTGGGAGCCCAGCTTAGATAGATAGATAGATAGATAGATAGATAGATAGATAGATAGATAGATAGATAGATAGTTAGTTTTGTTTTGTTTTTTACTGGGGATTGAACCCAGGGGCATTCTACCCCCAAGCTATACCCCCAGCTCTATTTCACTTTTTATTTGGAAACAGGGTCTCGCTAAGTTGCTAAGGCTGGCCTCAAACCTGAAATCCTCCTGTGTCAGCCTCCCAAGTAGTGATTGACCTATATTTGAAACCATGTTGTTCATGTGGAAACTCTGGAGGGTGTTCAGCTCTCTCTCACAAGGGCTGGACAGGCCCACACTCCCCAGAGCCCGAGTTCCAGAAGCATGAGAAACGTCGGAGTGTCCATAAAAATTGGTGTATCTGAGGAATCCCAAAACAATGTGAGCATTAATCTCTTGGGGATTTCCTTTCTTGGCTCTCTCATCGACCCAGACTGGTATACTACCACCAGAGTTCATTTTTAAAGCTGGACCCCATGTCACAGGACCTGTGAACACTGAAGACCCAATTCTGAAACCTGTGACTCTGCATGCTTACCCAGTACACAGGACACATCATGGGTACAGGTGTCCTGAGGCTCTCTGGGCTGACTCTGTGAAGGTGGGGCTGGTGGCATGGTGCAGGGCCTGACACGTGGTAAGTAAGTGCTCGGTAAGCATGAGTCGAGTGAGCCAGTAACCAGCTGACTCTTAGCCCATAGAGGTATTTTTGTAGTCATGTATTTACTTTTTTTCTACCTTAAGAAATTTGCTACCATTGATATATACTAATGTATTTGAAAAAGAAATAAAGAATCCAAAATAAGCAAATATTACTGGATAAGAGAAAGTATGATCATGTAGTTTAGCTATAAAGAATTGAAATAGAAAATAGGAGCAAATTTTGCTTTTAAAAATACTACTGAAAATCATAGTTTTAGTGTGTTAGAGAGAAAATCATTAAAATATTTTAATATGGTAAAATGCTAATCATCACAGTTATCAACTGAGAGTAATGTAAAGCCCCCAATTGGCTTTATGAGCATAACTAGAGTTTTCAAATGCATGCTATTAATTATTATTATTAATGGGAGGCTTTAAACCTCTTTTGGAGGAGACTCTGTCAGTCAGGGTGAATTTTAAAGAATTCCTAAAGCCAGGCATGGTAGTGCATACCTTTACTCCTAGTACTTGGGAGGTTGAGGCAGGAGGATCACAGGTTTAAGATCAGTATCAGCAAGTTAGCAAGACATTCAGTTAGCAAGACACTGTTGAGAAATAAAATACGGCTGGGGGTGTACCTCAGAGGTAGAATTGCCCCTGCATACACGCACACACGCACGCAGGCACTACACATGTGTACACACATATACACACATGCGTGCAAATTCCTAAAAACTGAGAACTGTCAAATGAAAATTGGCTTTTTTTTCTATCTTGCCAAATTGTTCATTTCATCAATAAGAAATGCAATTGGAGCCGGGTGTGGTGGCGCACGCTTGTAATCCCAGCATTTGGGAGGCTGAGACCGGAGGATCCGGGTTCGCGGCCAGCCTCAGCTACCTAGTGAGGCACTCTGCAACTTAGTGAGACTCGGTTTCAAAATAAAGAATAAAAAATAGGACTGGGGGTATAGCTTGGAGGCAGAATGCCCCCGAGTTCAATCCTCAGTACCGCAAAAAAAAAAAAAAAAAAAAAAAGAAATGCAATTGGCATGCCAGGCAGGACAGATATACACTGGTGCACGTCATTTATTTTTACAAGTTTGTTTTTCAGTCAGGCAGGAAGTACTTCAATTTCAATGTGTACTTCATCGGTGTTAAGGGTCTAGAATCATTCTAATGACTACTAGATATTTAACTTTTAGGTAGATATTGCTCCCTAGCTCATCTACCAAATCCTATAAAAACTAGTAAAAGCTTAAATATTAGATTTAGAGAATTCTCGATTTGAAGACTAAATAAAATACGGAAGACAGTTACATCCCATTTTTTTATTATATCTTTGGAAAGAATTTGTGTATACCTTTTAAATAATTTCAAGTGCTACAAAAATAATGTTAATAGCTCAAAATCAAAAGTTAAAAAAACCCTAAGTGTAATTTTTAAAAATCTCTTTCTCCTCAAGCGTTTTACGATGGGATAATGAGACAGACGTCTCTCAACTGGAAGGACATTTTGACATTGTTCTGTGTGCTGACTGGTAAGTACATAAAAATCATAAAACTCCTGTTAGAAAAGATGGCTTTGCTGGAGTAATTGGGCTGTGCTGCTTTGCTGACGGCTAAGCAAAGTCAACAAATGAAGCACAAAGCCACCTTAACCTCAGCAGATTAATATTCATCTCCATGTGACAGTTATAAGGTAGTCTTCTATCACACAGTAACTTCTACCACATTATTTCCCAAAGATTGATTTTGAGAAGCATTTCCATTTTCTGGAATTGCCTCTGTTTCATGCTTGACGTATCAGTAAATGGACGACTTAGGCAAATTGCAAATAATTATGGCTCAGAGAGGAATAGTCTGGAGAAAAAGGAGTTTATCAACACAAACAGCTCAATTAGCTTACTTCTTAGGAGAGATCTGACTATTGATATAAGGGAATATATATGTGTGCACACACACATACTTTCCCCCAAATAAACCTGTCTGTGGAATATCTTTGGGGAAATAGCCTTTCTTATAATGTATGCTTGCTATCTAATATTTTTGGTGTATTCAATTATGGTATTTAATTATACATAATACAAAATTATAAAATTACATTTTATTCTTATGCAAATAGTAGCATTCAACTCTCTGTCAGGTGCCTGCTTTTTAAAAGTCATTTACATTAGACATTTTGTCTCCTCTTTTAGCCACATCTACTTATTTGTTAATGAAAGTCTGATCCTAAGTTAGAGGATAAATATGCATCAGACCTTAATAATTATTTCAACTAATCTTCTGTATTCCTTCATGCAATTTGAGTAATAATTATTTCAGCATATGGGAAATGTAGAAAATTCGCAAGTATTATCCCTGTAGAGAGTAAGATCTTATTTGTAGTTTTATCATGATAATTATTGTAACACTTGAGATTTGAAAACACAAGTTCAGATTCTGATGAAGTTCTATTTTATTGATAAGTCCAACCGTAAGATCCAGAGCCCAGAGAAGACTTGCCCTAGAGGAGAGTTGAATGAAATTTTCAGGAAGTAGTTTTTATTGTTGTTTTGAGATAAGATTTTCAATGGATCACTTTTCTATGGAAGTCAATAGGCTTAGATTTGCTTTGTTTTTCTTCTGAAAAATATTTCTCAGTGAATTATAAGTATTTGGTTCTACATTTAGCTAAGGTTTTCTAGCTTTTTATGGCCCTTTTAGTCTCTTTGCATCCAATTTCAGAAAACCTTGTTCTGAAAGTGGAAGGAACCTAGGTTTCTGACCAGTCATTGATAATATGCCTCAGTGCTATGTCCCTCGTCTAATAAAAAATAAGAAGCTAAAACTTCACTGTATGATTTGAACAAGTGATTTAGCAAATGCCTTTCCTCACCAAATATGAGAAAGGATCCTCCAGGTTTCATTGCACAGATGAAGATAATGCCGGCAGGATTAGATCAGATTAAGCCTGAAGTCAGATCAGAGAGCAGTGGCAAGAGGGAAGGCACAGGGTCTTCTTGAAGGTTTAGATGAGGGTCACACCCCGATGGACTCTGATGATGTGGGAAAAGGCAGGTCCGGCCAAGAGATTTACAGTGAAATTTTCCCTTCACACAAATATCAAAACAGCCTGGCTTTGTCCTACCTTGTATCCTGGACACTCACACCATGTTATCCTATTTGTACTGGAGAGACAAGCAGAGAAAGTAAGATTTAAGCTCTTTTCTGATTAATGTTCTCAGTTAGGTTAAAAATAGCTGCACAACATGTTTGAAAAATAGTCCTTTTTCCCCAGCTGACAACAGGGTCAGGTACAACTGATATACATAATGCATATTCGGTTTAAGACTTTTCTTACAAATATATAATAGATGCAATAGTATATATACACACACATCTGGTAGCTGTGTGAGGATATGGATTCAAATGAACTAAATACACCAAACTTCATTTTATAAATGGCTTTTCTATGCATGAATTGTTAAGTTTTTTCTTCCCCTCGTGTTATAAGTGCCAGAATTTTAGCCTGTTTATAATTTCCCATTTGTAAATGTGAAACATTAAGCTACTCTCACTGTGATGCTGATATTATTTCTGAAAGAAATGCTTTGGTTAATGTTCTCTCTTCATATTCAGAGAGATAGGTAAGCTGCTTAGAAATTTAGAAAGTACAATGATGTTTATAATATGTGTGTCGTGCATATAATGGCGAAGCCCAGGATTCCATGAGTTCTTCATGTGCTGTTGATCTGGTGTTTCTCTGTAGGAATTACTGCATGGATGCTGCTGCTAGGAGCAGGCAGGCCATGTTGCATTATTTTAGAGTGTCAGAGTGAGGAAAGAATGCTCTCTTTAGATGTTACCTCCAAGATGAAACCTGAAATACTCAGTGCCAGATAGAGGTGCCACACATAAATAGATCACGGCAAGGCTCACTCCATCCTCGGTCACTGTCAGTCAATGAGTGCTGGGTTAGGCCACAGGCGTATGAAGCAAGAGTTGGAGTTCAGATATTAGGTACATGGATTAAATTCTTATTGAAGCACTTCCAGCAAGGGTGGCATTGTGTGATTCCCTGAATAGCTAGCCAGTGGTACTGCTTGATCCCATTTACATGAAAACAAGCTCTATTCACAAACCTATTCCAAACCCACATTGTGGTTCGAGAAAAATGCACATGATTACAACAAGCAGCGATATGTTTATGTTCTTAAATCATTCATATATTCATATATTTACATTCAAACATTCATAAACCTGTGGGCAAGGGGGGAAATAACTTATCTCCCTGAAGAGACAGTCCCTTACTTCACATCCAAATTTAGTAGCTCAACTAGATTATAAAATAAAGAGGCAAACTGTGAAAGCTAGTCATTATTTCACCATTCAGCATTTTTGACAATGAAAAATAGTTTCATGGTTCAACAGTTCCTAAACAACTTGTAAAATGTCAACTTTGAAATAAATGGAAAGAAAAATCGAGGTACAGTCACACTGAAAAAGGATGCTGTTGACAAACATCAAAATATTAGAATATTTAACCACAGGTATAGGGGAAAACCTGCCTATTAAGTTCCTCAGTTGACTTGTTTAATGTTGAGTTTAATAGAAGGATTCCTTTCTCCTGGAACGCAGTCCAGCCTGGTCCTTGCTGCGTTTAGAATAGCGAGTGATTGTTAATTTTAAGCCTGCCTTTCCAGACTCTTGTTCAATCACAATATAATCTAAGGGTCTGGTAGTAAGATGTTTTCTTATCCAATGAACACTTTCATTCAATGTTTGATGGCTCTCCAGTTTATTGTAACTCTGCAAAAATAGAAATGACTCTCTACATTTGAATTCTCAAAAGGCTTAGTAAGCATGTCTGAAATGCCACCCATGGCCTGACCGACCCACTGAGCTGGTATGCAGGACAATCAGCACATCTGTGGGCCTGCAGCCCGAGACTTTGGAAAGAAATGAGAGAAAGTAAATCAGGCTGCACATCCCATCTCACTTGCTCTCTTGGCGTCTTTACCCTAGCTTCATACTGGGGATTGTTTCTTTTTTTCCATTCTTTTTAATTCCTCTAAATAATGAAAAAAAAATGGTTTTTAACCTGTTTTCATGAAAATGTTACTTATTTCACCAAATGGAAATACTGTATACTCTAGAAGTTCTTTGTCTTCCAAATGCTGTGATTATGGCTACCCCTAAATCATAACTCACAGCCCCTTATACCTGAAAAGACCTGTAGCCTACATGTAGTCAGCCCTTTCACCTCACACTGGGTCCCTGAGAAAATACACAAACTGCCGGAGTTACCACAAGCAAGGGGTAGAACCAAGTGAAATTAGAATATGGCATCATTCAGAGCACCCACAAAAATTGGTTTATAAATATTGAAAGAGGCCATCCCTCTGCTCAAAGTTAAATCTGAAACAGTGAATTTAATTTAGCACATTTCCCCAGGAAAATTGCATAGGGGTCTTTCTGTCTGTGACTATTGACAGACAAATGTCTCCTTGTGCTCTGCACTAATAAATTTCCCTACGAGAGAAATTACCAATGCTCATGCTCTGCATAAAAGTCTGATTCCAAAGGAGGCGATGAAAAATGGTCCAACACCTTTCCTTTGTTAGAAAATCTGTGATTCAGATCAATGGAACAAAGCAAGTGTTGCTGCCACAAGTGACAAGCGACGGCAATAGAGGGGCATGTGTGAGAGTGTTTTAATGTCCAAACTGGACTGTCAGTGTATTTTGATCAGTAACCGAAGGAAGAGTTGAAATGATATCTCCGTCCCCATCACTGACCCACTCAGCCTTTTTAAATAGATCCACTTAAGCTACTGCTGTTCTCGGAGCCATTAGGACTTATTTAAGGGGTGAATTTTCAGGAGATTACATATCACTGCCACTAAAACACATTGAAATTGCTCATATGACGTACCCTACAAAGTGTTATAAATTCTGCATTGGAGCTAAGTAGAAAAGTGAGCTTGCTTGGAATAAAGATCTATTAGGGAACTATGAGAATTACTTTTGGGAAATTAGATTTGGAGTGATGAAGTAGACACCATTGCCTTTGAAATAACTGTTTGGAATGTGTGCTGGGTATTAAGCTGCATTTTCCAGTTTGCTGTGATATTAACTTCTCTGTCACTGTTATGAACATTCAGTAGGAATAATGCTTTATAAGAGCATGCTTTGAGATTGGCTGGTAAGGTGCTGTTTTGTTTTTCTAACAATCTTACCAGTTCTTAGGATGCACAGGTATAAACTGAGAGTGGTCCTTTGTTTAGCTGCTCCATATCCCAACCAGCCACATTTACTAAAGGCCTACAAAACAGAGGTCTTTTCTTACAGTGAAAGTCTTCTTAAAAAACAAAAACACACCAAGCCTAGTGGTGCATGCCTATGATCCTAGTACTTGAGGCTAAGACAGGAGGATCATGTTTGAGGTTAGCCTCAGCAATTTAGCCGGACCCTGTTTCCAGATAAAGAGTACTAGGGGTGTAGCTTGGAGTAGAATACCCCTGGATTCAATCCCTAGCACAAGAAGAAGAGGAAGAGGAAGTAGAAGAGGAAGGAGGAGGAGGAGGAGGAGGAGGAGGAGGAGGAGGAGGAGGAGGAGGAGGAGGAGGAGGAAGAGGTTGTTTCATTATTAAAACTACAGACTACCTCACTAAAGAGTGCAGTATAATGTCCTGAAGAGCTTTCCTTTGCTCAATGCACCCTTCCAATAGAAGAGCCTTCCACTGAACCTACAGTGAAACCCAAAGAAACCCAAGCAGCGACGTCTTGGAAACACAGGTAAAGGCGTGTTAACAACCCTTTTTAGGATCATTGAAACTAACACCCAATATAAACTTCTTCCATGGTGAGAGCTGTGATGAGCTGCCAGTCAGCACACAGGTAAATATTTGCTGAGCACCGTCTGTGGATGCTGTGCTGAAACTGGTGACTCAGAAATGAATACAGAATGGCAGCTCCTTGAGGAGGGGAACTTGGTCTTATTTACAGCCTTTTCCCAGTGCTTACAACAGCCCCTAGTATGTCATAGGCACTCAATAATGTTTGTGAACTAGCATATATTAATTGGATGCCCACCACAACCACTTAAGGAAACTGAGACCTCACATGAAGTGACTTGCCCAAGGCCACATAGCATAAAAGTCAAAGCCAGAGCTCCAGAAAACCTGAAACACACTTCCCCCATCTGAAATGCAGCTCCACACAGCAGCTTCCTCTGAGTCAGGACAGATGCACTCCTCCTGACAGCTGACACTCAGCCTTAACCCCAGAAGGATGAGGCAGGGCCCTGCAGCTGGTGGCCGGTGACATTTATCATGCTATATAAGGAATAGGGAGGCCAGAACAAAAGGGACTAACCGTGTGGAAATCAGAGTGGGTCCCTGCTTAGTCACCTCATGAGATGGCCGATGCACAGCTTGCTGGGTGGTTTACCCCAATTGCAAGGGAATGCTCACTACAGGAGGGAAAATCCACACTGACTTCCAAAGCAACTTCTTCGGACTGTGTTACAAGTTGAGATGCCTTTCCAACAGTGGCTCTGCTATACCTGCTTTTTAATAGACATCATTATCAATATTTATGAAGTAGGAAAGTCCTTTTTTCCCCCTTTTGCTTTGCAAAAGTAAAACCTAGAAGCAATGGCTTTGAAGCTGAGGCTGCCTGTCTTGTACACTCCTCAGGCTGTGCACTATTATCATACTGGCCACTCCCTCCCCAAGCACTGCCCCAGGAGAGTCAGCCTCTTAGGCTCCCATGGCCACAGCTACTTTCCAATGTTGAAGAAGCAAAGAGACACAAGAGATGCTCCATGCCTCCAAGAAGTCCAGATCCTGGGTGAGAGGTGCCTGTGCAATGCAGGAAACTGGGAGGGGGACCTCCAAATGCTGTGCTTGTGCCGCTAAGCTCAGAAAATGAAGAGGTCACTATGCATGCGGGTACCTAGGGATGGGCTCCTAGCCAACTTTGCCTAACTCCAGTCATTTGGTGACCTGCTCTCTCACCTAAACTGCCCCCCCCATGTTTTACTTCATGCTTATGAGTAAATGGAATTAGATAAGAGAAGTAGTATGAAGCTACAGCCTGGAGCCCAGACCTGAAGCCACGAGGTACAGGTGTGAGTCCCAGCCCTGCCGATTAGTGTCCATGTGACTCTGAACTTCATACCTCAGTTTCCTTGGCGTAAAACATGGGACAATAATAATAACAAAAACAACTGCCTAATAAGAATGATGTGAGGATTAAATGAGCCAGTCCATGAAAAACTCTGAGAAGGTACCCAGTACTCAGCCAAGTAAATATTAACTGTTTTGTTATTAGAAAGTTGTGTGTGAATGGGTTTGGTGGCACAAGCCTTATAATTCCAGTACTTGGGCGGCTGAGACAGGAGAATCACAGATTCGAAACCAGTCTCAGCAATTTAGCAAGACCCTGTTTTCAAATAAAAGTAAAATAGGGATGGGATGTAGCATGGAGGTAGAATGCCCCTGAATTCAACCCCTAGTGCCACAAACAATAATGATAATGATGATGATGGTATGAGTCTCTGGCATTTGTATTGAATCCATATATACTTGTGTCTGGCTCACCTCCCTCTTAAATGTTCTGACATCCATAAGGACGGCACGGTGCCCCCTTCTCCCTTATCTCTTTACTGCTTTTTAATGCTGTAGATGTAGTTGGAGTCCTGTGACTTTGGCAACCTGACGTCCTGGATATTCTAGGACTGTTCAGATTTCAAAGATTCAGCTATGTTTTCTAACTTCAAAGTTCATGTTGGCAGCTTGCTTCCTCCTGGTGGAGAACTCTACATGTGCTTGGGAGCCTTTCCCCAGGTACTGTTAAAAGGTATTCGGCAGCCACCTGTTTTCTGCATGCCTTCAGCGTTGGATGCTTTCTCCCTTCACACTGCAACACTACCCACAGGACGCCTTTCCTTGGCTTTAATAAACACCAGGAGTCTCTGTCTACTTTATGCTATTACAACAGAATATACAAACTGGGTAATTTATACGGAACAGAAACTTACTGCCCACCATTTTGGAGTCTGTGAAGTCCAAGGTCAAGGTGCTGGCAGGTCTGGTGTCTGGTGAAGGCCTGGTTTCTTTGTCTAAGATGGTATCTCAGATGCTGTATCTTCCAAAGGAGAGGAACCTTGAGTCCTCATATGATAGAAGGCAGAAGGGCAAAGGGACCAAATTTCCCTCCTCCCAGCATTGTTGCCTTGGGAATTAACTGGGGAGAGGGAAGTGCATTCAAACCATAGCACCAGGTATGGCCAAGTTAACTAATTTGCAATTTACTATACAGTAACCCAAACTTGAGTCTGGGACCTGCAAGTTCTGATGAAGAAACTATGTTCCAGATTTCCAAGACAAGGCTCCGTGAAGACAGGATGAGACTGACCCATCCAATGGGGTGACAGAGCATCAGCAGAAGTTCTTAAAGGACTGGAGGATAAAAATAAAAAGTCACAGTGAAGAATCCACATGAAGTTTATGGAAGAAAATCCAATTACTACAGTTTCTGTGACATCGTAGCTAAGCTTTGTTTTTAGAACTGTTCGTGCCTAGGCCATTCCTAGTCACTAAGAACCATTATCCCAACATCTATTCTGTGGCTTGGGTGCAGTGGGGCAAGTGGTTTGTTTTTGGACAGCAGCCTCGCAGCACCCTGGCTAGGCAGAGGGGCCAGTTTGTGGGTGACTAGGATCTGACAGGAGGAGTGCTGAGAGCACTTCATCTCCAGATGACACCCACAAAAAGCAGTTTAGAAACTGTCTCATTAATGTTGACACATGGCCCAGTCGTGTGTGAACCCTGGCCCATGGCATGTTGATGGCTTAGCTTTAGTTGGTAACACTGAGCACAATATCTTCTTTTTAAATTTGCTTCCCCAGTGAGACACTTGAATGGAAGGAAATAATTTCTTTTTTTAGTGTTGGGTAAACATGTGTAATTAGCCTTGTGTCTATCACCATTAGTATCATCAGACCTGAAAACCCAGTTTAATCTGGATTCTCTCTCTTCTCAATGTCAGCCTATTTCTGGACCAGTACAGGGCCAGCCTTGTTGATGCAATAAAGAGATTACTCCAGCCCACAGTAAGTATGTTTCTATTTTCTCCTGAATACTGGCTGCAGGATAATTAGTCTGTGCACAGAGATGGAGAGAGTAATGGAATGGTAAGATTAATGTCATGTGATACTTTAATACTTATTATGTCCAACTTCAATTGGGTCTTCTGATCTATCGGATTCTTTCTTAATCATAACTAGGAAACTTCTTACCCTTGGCCTTCTGATAAGGAACACAGTGGGTAATAAAATAAATGAAACCGCTTCAAAGATAGTGTGAGATTATTTTTATCAAAGAATTTCTCGAGTCTTTTCCTTTGATTACAATGTCTTCATATTAAAGTAGAAGTATGATATCAAAAGTTTTCTGTTGACTTCTGTCATTTTTAATCCTTTCAAGTAGTAACCTTTGTCATTGGGTGTTTATTTATTGCAAAACAATACTTTTTTCTTTTTATTTCTGTTTTTACTAAAGAAAAAAGGACGTTAAGAAGAATCTGTATATTAAAAGTTCTTTGCTTTAAAAGGAAACCATTATTTACATATTATAAACATTAGGTCACAATGAAGCCAAGCATGGCATAAAATATTGTGCACATTTTTACATTTATATATCCATTTATGCCTGTGAGTAAATTACAGAGTTTGTATCCACTCTTATTTTGTTGGGCTGTTATATTAAGATAGGAGGTCCTGACGCCTAAACGGAGAGTTAATATACATCTATTTAAAGTAAGAAAACGAGTTTAAAGCTCATGCATTAAAAAAAAATCTTGTAAGTATATAAGACTCTTGCTGTGCCATAGGAATTTAAAATAGGTTAACAATATTAATGTAATCTAAGATAGGAACTCACATTTATCTGAGATGACTGCAGAGAGAGAGACACACACAAAGAGAGAGAGAGACAGAGAGAGAGAGAGAGAGAGAGAGAGAGAGAGAGAGAGAGAGAGAGAGAGTGTGTGTGGCTAAAGTTTTGTTTCTAAAGTCTTTTTTTAAAAGATTCTAGCCTTCTGACCTCAGTGGGATTTATAAAGTAATACCTTCCAATCTTTCTTTTATATCTTTTTCACACTGAAGGGTCCCAGAGCAATTTGATAATCATCCTCTGCCTTACACTGTTGCTTTTTATTTTGTTATCTCTATATAGCTCAGAAACTCTAAATAGGCCTCTCTGAGGAATAACCACAGCTTGTGAGTGGCAATCAATTCAATTAAATTGGCTTTCTAATTCCCACCATGAAATAGGTAGTAGTTCTGGAGGTAAGAAAAGGCACATTCCAAGCTATGGAGGGCTGTGGGCACAGTAGAAGAGGCTGTCCCGGTTGGGGGTAAAAGGAGGAATTCTGGGCCTCTTGTTCTTGCCCTAGCTTTGGCATTTTTTGTTTGTTTTTATTTTGCTTTGTTTTAAATATTTATTCAACTCACAATTTTAGAAGCTACAAATCCAAAAGACTGGCCCTATCCATTTGGCCTCCATTTGGTGAGGACTGCCTTGGCTGCATCACAACATGGTGGATGGAGACACGGTGGGGTTACATTGCAAGCCAGGAAGCCAGAGTGGGCAGGGGCCAAGCTTGCGTGTGTGTGTGTGTGTGTGTGTGTGTGTGTGTGTGTGTGTGTGTGTGGTACCCAGGAGTGCTCAAACACTGATGTACATCCCCACGCCTTTTTATTTTGAGACAGGGTCTCACTAAGTTGCCCAGGCTAGTCTCGAACTTTATATCCTCCTGCCTTAACCTCCCAAGTCCAGGGATTACAGGGTGGACCAAGAATCTTGGGTGATTCTTAAAAGCATTTTCAAGGCCAGGGTTTTCAGGGAAGGCACTGAGATTCTTGGATGCAAAGACTTCTGTGAAAATGCATCAGAGGTAAATACAGTGCTTTCAAGGACTCCTGGATCTCACACTGTACAAACAGTATTTCCCTCATCACCAACATCCCTTCAAAGCCTATTGATGGCAAATATTCCATTTTGCAGCAGATTTGCATGATTTGCCTTGGATCTATTGTAAATCATGTGAATGATTTATAATAGAAAACTGCCCAAGCTATGAATAGACCTAAATACAGATTGGACTGGAATCTCTTACAGTTCTTCTGTATCTGCCATTACACTCTAAACCACAGTCTCCCCTGTCTGAATCATAGCTACACACAGCAGGCCCCTCTGAGCCAGGACAGCAGCCATCCTACTGACAGCCAGTACTTACTTTTAGCCCCAAGAAGGATGAGGCAGGGCCCTGGAGTAGATGGTACTTAACTCATGCAATGTGAGGAGCAAGAAGGCCAAGAGAGGGGCCCACACCAACCCACAGCATTAGAAATGGAAGGAGTGGGCCTTGCTTAGGCCCCTGATGAGATGGCCGATACCCAAAGCTACCTGGTATTCTAGCTTACAGTGCATGGGGCCCATCATCGAGAGAGACCTGAATTTTGGATGGCATGTGGACTTGCTGAAATTACCACCCTGACTCTCATCCCCATTGAGAGGTCTGGGAAGCAGGGCACTTGCATCCCTGGCTGCTATCCACATGGACCACAGGATGGTCACGTGGACTTGACAGTGAACAATTGCAGTTTTACATCCTATCTATACTGGTGGGTCAGAAGGGTTCCCACAGTGTGGGCATAGCCACAGGAGAAATTGGACTCTTCCCCTACTTGGATCTCAGGGCTGGCTGTTGTGCTTCTGACAGGCTCCCTTGCTGGGTGAACACGTTTCAAAAGTCACAGTCCGGCCGGGCGTGGTGGCGCATGCTTGTAATCCCAGCATTCGGGAGGCTGAGACCGGAGGATCCGGGTTTGCAGCCAGCCTCAGCTACCTAGTGAGGCACTCCGCAACTTAGTGAGACCTGGTTTCAAAATAAAGAATAAAAAATAGGGCTGGGGGTATAGCTTGGAGGTAGAATGCCCCTGAGTTCCATCCCCAGTACTGCAAAAAGAAAAAAAAGAAAAAAAAAAAAAAGAAGTCACAGTCCAAGACTACAACTGAACCTACTGGGCATCCCTTGTACTTGCATTCCAAATACCTGCGACAGGCTCTGCGCTGGTCCCAGGAAGACTGCCTACCTGGACAAAGATAACACCCTTTACAATGGACAGCCCTTGCCCCTCAAACAAGGGAGAGAGCTGACTATATTAGCAAGAGTGAAGTCACAAATGAAGGTTCAAGTGTCACTCCATGGGAAGAAATATATTCTGCCACTTTGGGAAGTGTAGTTGCTTGATTTCCAGCAAATCATTGGTCAGGGGTCAGGGAGTCCAGAAACAAAGAAAGTAGATGTAGAGAAGGGGTGTTCCCTGCTTTCAGTTTTTATAACTGAGTTAAAATGAAGGAAAACAGGCAGCCAGAGACAACTTGGCCACCCAGGCGGGTCCCTGGCTTGGCCCAAGGGCAACATCAAATCCCAAGGCTTAGATCCTTGGCCAAGCAAGCCCTTGTGCCTAGAGAGTCATTACAGGAAGCCCCAAATCAAATTTTACTAGAGAACGGAGAAGGTTTGCCATCTGCCTAAAATGGACACATTTTTCAACTTGCTGGTTTAGAGAAAACAGAAAGATAATGGACTACTGCTAGAAATAATACAAGGGATTCACTAGCAAACTTAACCAATTGAAAGAATTGAGTGTGTATGTGTGTGTGTGTGTGTGTGTATGTGTGTGTATTTTTTGCAGTACTAGGGATTGAATTCAGGGGCATTCTACCTCCAAGCTATACCCCCAGCCCTATTTTTTATTCTTTATTTTTGAAACAGGGTCTCACTAAGTTGCGGAGTGCCTCACTAGGTAGCTGAGGCTGGCCGCGAACCCGGATCCTCTGGTCTCAGCCTCCCGAATGCTGGGATTACAAGCGTGCACCACCATGCCCAGCTTGAATAGATATTTTTAATAAACAAGATCAGCAAATTTTACTCATTCCAAAAAGCAGCATCCCCAACCCCTTTCCTTCTGGTGAGTGGTTTCTTGTTGCTAATGATTGATGGGGTGACTCCCTGTCTTCGTGTTCCCTAAAGCCCATGACAACAGCAATGACCAATATCAGAGGACCCAAATGTAATTTAAAATCCAGCCACAGAAGCCTGGAAGCTGACCTGTAGTCTGTAAATGACAACCAACAAATGGTATCTGCTAATGTTCCTCTGAAATGACTTTGGGTCCAGGGAGGGGAGCCAGGCCAGCGAGACAGTGTGAGTTTACTCAGGACCATGAGGAGATGGATGGGATGTGGTATTGACAGCTCTCCAGCTCCTTATCACTGCTGGCCAATTGTCAGCAATTCAAAAATCTCACTGCAAAATGCATTCAACCTTCTTCAGAAACTGGCCTAGCTAACCAGCAAATTCCAGGAGTTCTGCAGATATCCGAGGAGTGCTATACATGGAAATCACAGACTCTCATTTTAGAAGAGCAATTTCATTTTACGGGCAGACTTCCTCATTTTTTTTTTAACTCTAACATCTCTGCAGCATCTGTTCAAACATCTATTTTTGTTCATCTCAGAGAAATTACCTTGCATTGGGGGCTGGAGGGGGGCTCAATGTGGTGAAACGATTCTGCAAAGACAGTTGAGTTCTTGTCCTCTTGCCAGGTCAGAGGTGCAGCAGATCCTCACCTAAAGCTGTGTTCAGCAATAGCTGGCTTACCCAATTAGAGGAGTGTTCTCAAAACACTAATTGTCTCAACAGAAAGCCCCTGGATGGTTTTAAGACCCTCAGAGCAGGGGCCCAGCCCTGAGAAGTTATTTTCTAAGGTCCACCTAGGTGCTGATTCAGCTTGTAGAGTACTCTATCCTCAGAGAGAATACTGAGACATGAGGTAGACTCTTCCCCAAGAAATCTGTAATCTGTGGACATGTCACACACACACACACACACACACACATGCACACACGCACACACACAGTGGGACAACAGTGAACAGTGCAAAATACAGCCTGGTGCTATTTTTATTTGTACCCAGTAGAATATGAGGTGCTCAAGGGTGTGGACTCTTGATTCAACAGGTATTGTTGAGCAACTACTGTCTGCTTGTCCCAGTGCTGAGGAATGTGGGGTAGAGGTATGATATAAATGAGGAGCACTGTGAGGCTCATAGTGTAGCACAGAGCAGATTCAGACAGGAGCTCCAGGAATAACAATGCAGTGTGGTGGGGCTAGAAAAGAGGCACTTGGAGAAAGCACAGAGCCAGAGTGAGTAACTGCTTAGGAAGGTTTCCCTAAGCCACTGGGCTTGAGTGGTCAGAAGACATTCCAAGCCTCAGAGGAAGAGAGAAGTAGCGTCCCTGGTGGAAGGAACTGTGCTCGCGTGTGTAGAGTGTTAAAAAGCTTGGTGTGTTTGGGATCAACAAGAAGTTTTCTCTGGTCAGAGTATCTGTCTAGTTTGGAAGTTAGGGAGGGGCAAGAGATGAGGTTAAAGAGCTAGTTTGGGGTATTATTTTTTATGTGTGTGTGTGTGGTGCTGGGGATTGAACCCGGGGCATTCTACCTCTGAACTACACCCCCACCCCAGCCCTATTTTATTTTTGTTTGGAAACAGGGGCTTGCTAAATTGCCGTGGCTGTTTTCAAACCTGCAATCCTCCTGTCTCAGCCTCCCACGTACTGGGATTACAGAAGGCTTGGGGTACCATTTTTTGAAAGGCTGAGAACACTATGATGAAGAGACCAGGCTTTCTCCTATGAGTAGAAGAGAGCCATTCAAAGGTCATGAGCAGTGGTGTGGCCAGGTGTGGGTTCTGGAAAGATCACTCTGGCCACAGCATAGAGCTGGGTTAGAGGAAGGGAGAACTTGAAATCAGCAAGGCTCCTCAGGGTTGAGCATGGACCAACTCCTACCTGGAATCACCATAAGAAGTAATGAAGTCCTAATGACAGAAAAGAAGATCTGGAATGGATCTCTCTGAGAGACTCGTTCAGCAAATGTTCATTGAGTGCCTCCCAGAGGCTAGGCACTGGGTTAGGACCTGGGGATGGAATAAGAAAAAGTGTGCTCCCACCCTGTAGGAGCTCACAGTCCACTGAGAGAGACAAGCAGGTAAACAGTTACCAGGGTGGGAAGGGCGGAGCAGAGGTGTGGTCACCATGGAAGCAGGAGTGGAGGGGCCTGCACAGGGCAAGGAGGCACCAGGCAGAAGCCAGAAGTCAGCAAATGCTGGATGAATAAGAGTTTGCCAGGCAAGGGGGCATTCTACCCCAAGGGAATGTTTGCATGTTTAAATATACAGAGATGACTGAACATACTGGGGGCTGCAATTGCTTTGGTCTGAGTAGAGCCCCAGGTGAGTTCAGGGAATGGGAGTAGATGAGGATGCAGATACAGGTCATATGGGGCTTTGCCTGCCATCCCAAGAAAGTGGGACCTAGATCAGTGGTTTTTAAAAGGTTTTAAATGGCAAAACCTTTTGGTCAAAAACATGTAGGTAGCAACTTAGTTGAAGAGACAAAAGTGGTGGTGTATCTCCGTGATAGAACAAACTTACCATCCATAAGGACCTGGGTTCAATACCTAGTATACACTCTCACACACACATACACACAATGTGAAGCAACTTTAGTAAAGTAGGATGTGAAAAAACTAGTGCTTCCTGCCCTGGTCTCCCTTTTCTCCCTCCAGGTTGTCTTGAAGCAATTCAGGCCATACTTGAAGAATCTTCTGCAGCAGATACCAGTGATGCAGGGGGTGGGGGTGGGGAATATGGCATTGAAACATTCTGCAAGACAAGCCTGAGCCCCAGCTGTCCAGCTTCTGTTTGAAGGCCGTGTGTATGGAAGTGCGTGATGTCCAGGAGCTGCTTGGGCTCTGTGTGTCTGAGGAGGTGTGGGTGTGTGTGCTGTTTGTTGTGTGGTGCCCTGGGAAAGGTAAGGGTTTGGGATCAAGGATATTGGGTTCTACTGTAGGCAAAATGGGTTAAAGGTATTTTTGGAATACCCACATGCAGAGATGAGTAGGCACTTGGAGATATGGGTGTGGGCCCTGGACAATGGTAAATGCTATAGTTACAGACTCAGATGCTGTTGATGTAAAAGTGATAGTTGAAATTGTGGGCTTCAGTATGGTTGCCTAGAATTATAAAGAACATGACGAAAAAGTAGGTGGAGCCCTGGGGACCACTGACGATTGAGGGGCAGGTGAGTGAAGAGAAGCCAGAAAAAGAGACCAAGAGAGATAGAGAGAGATGGTAGGAGAGGGAGCAGGCAAAGGCAGGGACTCAGAAAACAGTTAAGAGCCAGGCGTGGTGGCGCATGCTTGTAATCCCAGTACTTGAGAGGCTGAGACAGGAAGATCCGGGTTCCCAGCCAGCCTCAGCTCCTTAGTGAGGACCTCCACAATTTACTGAGACTCTGTTTCAAAATAAAGAATAAAAAATAAGGCTGGAGGTGTAGCCCAGAGGTAGAATGCCCTTGGGTTCAATCTCCAGTACCACAAAGAAAAAAAAATCTTATCGATGCTTAATAATTGGTTACCTGAAAATTAAAAAGAAATAGAGGGATTTCATTGATGTAGCATATTTCTTTTTAAATAATATGAAGCAACCAGGTGCAGTGGTGCATATCTGTAATCCCAGTACTTGGGGGGTTGAGACAGGAGGATTACAGTTTCAAGGCCAGCCTCAGCAACTTAGGTTTGACCCTCAGGAACTTAGTGAGACCCTATTTAAAATATATATATAAAGGGCTGGAGGTATAGCTTAGAGGTACAGCACCTCTGAGTAGAGCACCCTAGTACCACACACAAAAAAGGTAAAAATAAAATGAAATAAATCTGAAGCATACTTATTTTTTCTTGAAGTACATACCTTTTAATATATGAGTATAGAGTAGTCTCACAAAATAACAACTGATTACAATGTAAACAGTATCATTGTTATTTAGTGGAACTTCACTCTCTTCTCTCCAGAGATATATAAATTCTCTCACATTTCTGCACATCAGTCAAAATTTTACATTCAATTGAGTGTTCACTCTGAGTTTAAAATGATTCTGTGACTGAATGCTTAGAAAGTTGTGCTTTGGTAAATTGAAAATAATTTTTCTAAAGTGATGGGCTAATTTGAAATCTATATTCTCTTTCTTGTTTTGATTTTGCAGCCTAAATTGTAAGGCATATGGTTCTGATTGTGCTGTTCTACAGATGAAGTGTCCTGCTCCCCTGGAGATACTGGGGCAGGGTGTGGGCTCTAAAATCATTCATTACAGAGTGGGGCATAGGCTGGCACTCAGTAGGACTTAGTAGGTGTTGAATGGGTGTATGATGTACCAACAAAACAAAAGAGAAAACATTCCTAGAGTGTTTAAAAATTAAAACTACTGAGCTGCACCCTCAGCCCTTTCTGGTTTTGATTTTGAAATAGGGTCTCACTAAATTGCTGAGACTAGCCCCAAGCTTGCAATCCTCCTGTCTCAGTCTCCCCAAGTACTGAGATTACAGGGATGGGCTACTGGTGGCACTGGCTACTGCTTATTCTTCCTCTTCCTTGTGGGTACAGGATTGGGCACAGCCTGCTGCCCTCTGAAATCCCACAATAGCAGCTGGCTCTTTAAAAGCTTCTTGGAGAAAATCCTTTCAAAAGAAAAAGCAATAGAGCTGGATGCAGTGGCACATGCCTGTAATCCCAATACTCAGGATGCTGGGACAGGAGGGTTGCAGGTTCAAGGCCAGCTTTAGCAGTTTAGCAAGACCCTCAGCTACTTAGTGAAACCCTGTTTCAAATTTTAAAAATGTAGCCAGGTGTGGTGGCGCACGCTTGTAATCCCAGCATTTAGGAGGCTAAGACCAGAGGATCCGGGTTCGTGGCCAGCCTCAGCTATCTAGTGAGGCCCTCCGCAACTTAGTGAGACCCTGTTTCAAAATAAAGAATAAAAAATAGGACTAGGGGTATAGCTCAGAAGTAGAATGCCCCTGAGTTCAATCCCCAGTACCGAAAAAAAAAAAAATTAAATGTAAAAAGAAAAAGGGCTGGGGATGTAGCTCGCAGGTAGAATGCCCCTTGGTTTAATTCTCAGTACCCAAAAAATAGATGAGAGATAGAGTAGATAGAGTCCTTCAAGTTCCCACAGATTGTCTTTTTCAGATTATCCAACATCTGGATTTAGTTTATTCTCTCAATAAATATTGACTGAGTGCCTACTATATGCAAGGCACTGAGAAAATGCAGTGAATAAAGCATGATTAGAACATCCCATTGTCATGGAGCGACATTCCAGCTGGAGGAGATGGGCAATAACAAACAAGGATATAATGTATGTTGGTGGTGATAAGTGCTAAGAACAAAAATAAAGCCGAGAGAGGGAGTGGGACAGGGGTTCTGGATACGTTGGTTAGGAAAGGACAGGTAAACTGCGCTCTAGCAAGGAAAGGGACGTTTGGGCAGAGAGCTTGGTTGTAGTCCCCTTATTGCTCACCCCAACCTTCACCTGGGGGAACGTGGGATCACATGCTTTGTGAATGCAAACATCAGCCCCACCAAGAACCTGTCGCCCTGTAATCATTATGATACATAGCTCAGATAATGACAAAAGTCCACTCTTCAGTTGCAAGACAATCTTTGCAGGTGATTTTTAAATGAATCAACTTCCATTATTCAAAAATCCACAATGGCAAACAGTTCTTAAAAATGACTAAAATGACCTATTGGTATTCCTTCTTTTTTTTTTTTTTTTTTTTTTAATGAAGACTTTCGCTTTCCTGCTAAGACCACATATTATATCTAGTTTCACATAAAAATGAATTTTTTCTTCTAAGTTTGAAAACTGTCTGAAAATAGCAATTAATTTGGGAAAAGCTGACAGAGCCTTAAGTATAGTGGCACCACTGGCGGGTACTGTTATGATTATGTGCCTGAGTGTGTACATGTCTATGTAAACACAGTATGAAAACACGCTCGGTGTTCAGGACAGTGGAACAATGTGCTTTCTTGCAGGTGAACAAGGGAAAGGAAGCGGGAAATGGTAAAATTTTTATAGCACTTTTGGATGATATGGGCTTTTTAAATCTTATATCCGAACTATCTTGTTTTTCAAATTATTTTCATATGTACCACCTCATTTGCTCTTCAACTTGCTGGAAGAAAAAAAAGGACATTTTGTTTCTTCCATTTGATGGATGTAAACTCGGTGGGTCAGCTAGAAAGGCTAAAGGTTCTGTGTACAAATGAGCAGATCCACTGTGTCATCTCTAAGGCCCTTTCCTGCCCAATAGTTGAATGAGTTCCTTTCTGATTGTCCCAAGGTGATGTAGCTGTTTAATGGTGAAGCCTTCCTTTAAGTCCAGGACCCTTTCTACCACACAGCTCCTCCGCATAGTCTTCAGACATCTCACTGCCTGTTTCATCGTCTGCAAATGCAATGTCTACTATACGAAGTTGTGGAGCAGATCATCAAGGGATTGAAGGGAGAGTTTGTGAAGCACCCAGCACAGTGGTAGCTATCATTACCATCACCACTGTTACTAATAAAGAGACAATGTGGTGTAATAGACAGAGCATTGGTGTTGGAGTTAGAGGGACCAGCTTCTAATCATTTATCACTTGTGCCACCCTGGGCAATTATCCAACTTTTCTGAGCATCTCATAAAGTGGACCTGAGAATACCTACAATATGGAGTGGTTTGAAGACTAAAGGAGGTGCTGTATATATGAATTTCTGACCCACTGTCTTACATATTCCAGTTGCTCAATAAATAGCTGGTAGGTGTGGATGGTAAACCACCTTTCATAGAAACTGGGATGTGTTTTCATGATTTCCTCAAAACCTCAAGTGATATTCCATAGATGTGAAGTTTAGATTTGAAATTAACAGAAGCAAACAGCCATTTTTTCCTCTTAAAAAAATATGAGAAGAAAATAAGAGTTGGAAGTTCGGCCACTCTGTATATGTGGGGGGAGGGGACGGCCCACGTGTATCCCATAGTCAGCCAATGATCACTGCAGTGTTTCAGGTCAGATGGCCATCTGAGATCTGATATATATTTTATTTGAGTCCTCCATTCTCACTGCAAAAATCTCACAAGATTGTGTAGTTATTTAGAAAAGCTGGTAGCTTTCTTTGAAAAGCAACCATTTGGTTATGGTGAGGAGCTGCTTTGCTATAGTGTTAGCCACTAGGAAGGATTCAGTGACATTGGAAACCAAAACCCTATAACCTCCTCCCTGACAGGGGAGTCATGAAATAGACACGTGGCGGGACTGAAATGTGAAAACTCTTCAACCGGAACTGTAGTTGCTCACCTCTTTGGAGGGCTTCTTAGTACTGACTTTTCAGAGCATAATGAACTAATATTTAGAGGCATCTGTTGCCACATGCTCCGGAGCTGTGCTGTGACCGTGTTGGCAGATGCACGGGAGTCCCAGGTGAGTGGGTCTGTCTCCAACTCTAAGATCTAGTCAGTGGTTTCAACCATTAGGCCTGGGGGCTCGTGTATTGTTTAGAACATCCACTTTCAATCACATTTTGTTGTATTTGCATTGTTTGAAAAAGGATAAAACACAACTGGCCATTTGAATGTGAATTTTTTTTTTCTTTTTTGATGTATATCTCTCCTTGAAGTTATTCTCACCGTGAATGCCTACCCTGTGTAGATATCTCCAGGACAATTGAGGTTTTCTGCCTGAGAACAGTACATGAAGTGCTTTGACTGAGGTCTGTTATGTTTGGTTGCCTTCTAGTTTTAAAACGTGTGAATTTCTTTTTTAATATTCTAGGGGAAAGCAATGGTATTTGCCCCACGCCGAGGGAATACTTTAAACCAGTTTTGCAATCTAGCTGAAAAAGCTGGTCTCTCTATCCAAAGACATGAAAATTATGATGAACACATTTCAAACTTCCACTCCAAGGTTAGTTTTCTGCTTGTGTTAGATAACACTTTAATCCGCATTGCATTTTGAAGAGATCATGGTCTTTTTGGCAGGTAACCTAAATATTTGATTAAAGTACTCCTTAGGTGTGTTGCTTCTGAACAGCTATTTGTATCTGATTATTCTGTGTGGTAAAGCCATCTTTTATCTTTGCACGTCTAGAAGGATTTTACAGAAACCATTCCCGTTTACTCCTTTCTCTGAAACAAACTAATCTGTCCATTCATAATAGACTAATTTGTAAGATGCAAGAGGAGGTGGCATAGCATGAATGATAAACATGCATTTGTATTTTAATGAAAACCTTCGGCTTTTAAGTAGGTTAAATGCTTAGCTGCACTGAAATAAATAGAAGGTGAATGTCTAATTGTATCATGTTGGACCGTAAATCTTTATCTCTGCTTGCTTTATGGCTGGGTCAGTTGGCAGTTTGAGACTGTTAAATCTCATACAGAATTTCACAGTTGTGGGGTTATATGTCAGATCGAGGCGCTACAAGATTTAGGTCAAAAGCACTTATCTGAGAGTGATTTCTAAGCCTGCTTACATAAAGCAATGTTATCAGCCTTTTTATTATTTATGGGTATAGGGCAACATAGGACACTGGCAGGCAAATGCTCCAGTGGAAACTTTTTAGGACTCTCACGTTTGCTGGTTCATGTCACAGTGACTAGTCTAACATGAATCACTTCTGTAATTTTTGTGACTTACAGAAATCTCCCTTTGCTGAGCTAGTATGACCTTGGCAGGAGACTTTGACTTGTTATGCTTTCACAAATTGTGACTACAGGAAAGTAAAAGCCCAACCTTAATTTTCTCCTGGGACATGTGAATAGCATTCTTTATTACCCCAGGACTATGATATATTCTAGAACTGTGTTGGCTTTTGAAAAATTATATGTGAAATGGATCTGATCTTCCCAGCAAAAGAAAGGAAACTCTCACATTCTGGAAGTAGATTTACTTCTTAGGGTTTCTAGGGTTCCACTTTGCCCCTGGTTGTTGTTGTTATTGTCGTTGTTGTTGGAGGGGGGAGGGTGGTGCTTTGTGAACTGAGTTAAATCATTGCTCACAATCAGAATAAAAACAGAATGGCATGTTATTCAAATATTATATGCTTCTCCAGAATGAGGTCTCCCCCCTTTCATCCCTCCCCAGATCAAAAGGGGTAGTTCCAAGGGCTTTAGGGGTAGTACACAAGGGTCTCTCCTGCCCCCCGGGCTCTTCTGCCTTAAGGGATAAGGTGGCCTTCTCTCCAGTATCAGGCTACAGCTACAGGGGTCAGCTGATGGCTGCGTCAGTGTCAGGTCATTCATTTGCGCCCTAGAACAACAAATGCTTTTTAGTTTCTCAGTGACAGCTCCAAAGAGCAGAGGTGTGGGTCTTTCCACCAGCAGAGATGTTCAGCATTGCCCCTGAGACTCTCTGTTCCCTCCCCAAAATATGTGAAGTGTGTTGGGACATGCAACACACTTCACTTAAGTCCTTGGTGCCACCTCTCCTTTGTCTAGACCTTCAGTGTCCCTCCCTACAGGATGGCAGCCTCCTCTTACTTCCAGTGTGGTCCACTAACCTGCTAAGCACAGCATATCCCACGAATCCCTGAATGTGCCTTCTCACATTTATATTTGTGGACCATACCCAATTAGTAGTCTGTAAATAACCACCACCGGATTGATTAGTCCCACAAAAAATAATTTCCATAAATAACTAAGTGACCTTCCTTTTTTTTTTTTCTTTTGGTAATGGCTTAAAAGTCAAATTCCACACCTTGCTAAGAAACAGTATTCCTTCTTGTTGTAAGAGGTGAAGCTTGCATGTTGTGCTCAGGAACTGGAACCCTGGGGATTATTCTACAGAGTCAGGGTGCCCTGTGGGAAAGGTTTAGACGTGCACCCCTGATTACTATAGAGAGATATGTAATGAGAGCTGTTTGAGCTGGCTGATGTCCTGTTTCTAGCAAAATAATGCTTCTCCTCCCTTCTGTACCTGCAGCCACAGCGGGATCAGTGCGGGCTGGACAGCTCCCGCTCGCACTAGGGCTGTCCTCCTTTGCAAGAGAACGGTCTGGCGCAGAGGCCAGGCGGGGAGCCACGCGGCGGGGAGCCGGGAGTCGGGAGCTGTCCCTGCTCCTCGCCGAGCCCAAGTGCCCTTCAGCTGGGGTACAGGCGGAGGCGGAGGCTGGTCCCTTGTCCCCCTGCTGCCGCCCCTGGGGGCTCAGGCCGCAGAGGGGCCGGCGCGTCCGCCGGGAACCTCTACCCGGCGGCTTTTGTTGGCCGCGTGCTAATAGCCAGGGCTTAAAAGTTTTCCATCTTGAGCGGCAATCAGCTTTCTTCCTCTCCATCTCTGGCCAAAGCCCCATCGTCCCCGGGACGCGCCTGCCCCCATTGGAGGAGCAGCGTTTTCCTTCAGGCTGCGTGTTATCCTCTTAGCCCTACTGTGTTGGAATAGAGCGTAGCCAGCTGGAGGACTGTAAGACGCCTGATAATGCCGCTCTTTTCCGCTGTCCCGTCTTAATCTTGTTACACAAATGGTTGTGAAGAGATTCATGAATTTTAATTTTGCCCTCTGCATTACTGCCTCACGTCACTCATACACAGCTGCCTTCTATGCAGAGTTTTTCACCCCTCCTCTTACAACAGGGGAAAAAAATTAGTTACAATCTTGGCAGTAGTGCAAGGTAAAAAAAAAAAAAAAAATCTACAGATTTAGGCAACCACCCATGAAGCTGATTAACAGTCAGTGATCAGGAGGAACGGCTTTGCCTCTTAAACTTTTCACCTCTCATTGTTAACTGTGAAATTTTATTTCCGTTAAAAAGCAAGCCTGTAATCAAAACGGTGCCATTCTGCACTTTCTGCCAGTGCTTTTGTTAAACTGTGCCCACACCATGCAGCCAGCCCGCTCAGGAACCAGGCAGCCAAAGGTGTGGTGTGTTTTTAAAATATTGCCTTTCTCTTGGTCCAGGCAACAGAAAGAAGAATAAAACACTTCCCTCTCCTCCCAACCTCAGGGTGGCCTCCAAGGCTGCCCCCAACAGCGTGTTGCAAAACCCTCAGGATGTGGAGATAGCAAATGGTTTAGCAAGGTGGAGACTAGACTCAGAGAACAGCTGATGAAGATACTCTCATTCATCCAAATATTCCTTTAAAAATAATTTTACAAGCTATGGGTTGGATTTGTTGTTGTTGTTTTTCCCTCCACTTTAACTTTTGCAAACCCACCCGAGTGTTTATTTTGTATATTTTTATACTTAGCTATGAAAACAGGCTGGAGTTCCACTGTGAATTCAGTACATTGTGCTAAAAGCACAGCCATATTGCACTTCTGCCTATCTATTCAAAATGCCACATTACAAGTGGCTGGTGCTTATAATCTGTGTGGTGTGCTGTTGATAATTGTGGATACTGTAAAGGGTAAACAGTCTGAACTCCATTCCTGCTGCTGCTGTTCACGCCATGGCGAGGCTGAGCGTGTTACATCCAATTATGAAGTAAAGCATAATGCTCCTAATAGCAGCTATATAATTTAGTTCGGTCCTCAAAGACCCTTTTTTAACCTATAAAATTGAAAAATTGTTTTATTCACAATTTGCTTTTTGTTCATTTTTTTCCCCAAGGTGCTTTTTTATTTCTTAAAATTATAATTATTAATTGAGGCAAGAAGTACAGCCGAGGTAAATGGAATTATTCTTGAACCTCATACATTCTCCCATTGAAGCAAGTATTTCCCACCAGCTTTGTGTGTATTTAAGTACCCTCCCATAACACACTTGGTGATTCAAAAATGACCTGGTGCTGGGTTAGTGTCGCCTTTGAGAATCCTGGGCTCTTCCCCATTGCTGGGAGGGCTCTAGTCAAGACGGGACTGGCCCCTGCCCCCTTCCAGCTACCAAGCCTCTGCTTTGGCCTCCAGAGGTCAGCATAGAATTCAAGTTAAAGGTGATTTTTAACCCATATTTACAGAATAATTATTTATCCCACATATTACCTCAGGGACTTTATAAAGAGCTCATTTGAGTCTCCCTTTTTTAGTGCATTGTGAACAAATGGGTCAGCTGACTCAGGCTGAATAATCAATTTTCCCTTATCCCCAACCCCCAAGGAAAGAATTTCACTAGCATGGCCCCCTCTTCTCTCTGTAAAATAGTTCAGTGAGCTCCCTGTATTTCTAGGGCAACTAGTAACAAAGGTATTTACAGTTGGTAGATCCTGGTGAGTGGGCACAGACTGGGAAGTTTGTGAAGGCCTTTTCTCAGCGTATCTTCTTTAGTAGTAGTAGATTAAAGAGTGATGCTTAGGGATCTGTCTTAGGATTAACACGGTGGATACTTTAGAGGCAGCAAAATCCACAAGGCCTTTCTAAATAGACATCTAATCATCTGTGAACAGAACAAACGCCATCTAGGAAAACAGAATGAAGTCACTTTAGTGATTGTAACACCATCAGTTCTTAGGATTAGAAAGTAGTCTGGGTTGGCTTTAGTTCCCTAGTGGGAAAGGAAAAATGGGCTCATGGCCCTTACTAGTGAGGCCACGACACAGTTTGGGAATGTAATTTAGAAGAAACATGCACTTTGAAAAGATTCAGGCTAACATATCCCAAACAGGAGAATACAATGTGGGAGCCATTCACATAGTTTTACGGTGGGGTGGGGGATCTGCAACTTATTTGAAATAATAAAGGAATTAGTTCCATGTATAATTAAGAAAAATATGTATTTCTGATCTTTATAAATTAAAAAGATTGCCTCAAAAACACCAACTTCAAGAATATTGTCTTTATAAATAGTGAATGACTACCTACTAGAATCAATAGAAATATGACTGTCCAAATTATTCTAGCCAAATGAGGAAAATGTGCAGTTTAGGTTTTGAGGACTCTGGTTGGATTTTAAAATCTTATCATAGAAAGGTCCTTAGTACTTCACCTGAGCAGTATGGAATGTTTCTGCTCTAATTGTTGGAATATGTTCTCCTCAGAGAAAAGGATTTTTAAATTACTTATCAGTAATATTAAATCCCTAGGAGCACCTGGAGAGCCTTCAAAATGTCTTGGGCCCCATTAGCCTGTCCCTGTGCCCAGATGTTGCTCTGGTCTCCAAGTAGTGATCTGAATGCCTTCCTGCCTGCCTGCCTGAATAGTATGTCGCTGGCTGGGGAGAGAGAGGATGAGAGCAGAAACTTCTGTGCCAGTGACAGGTCTGGGGGAGATGAGCCCCATCTTCTGTCACAAATGCAGTTTGTATATTTACCAAAAACACCCTACTTCCATCTGAAACAAAAGATTCTCATCTTCACATCTAGCCTTGTCATGCCATTGCCATTGAGAACTAATTTGAGTTGCTTTGTGATTAATATTGTATATTCAAGTAGAAAGTCATCACGTTATAATCATCATTAATATCAACTTGTAAAAATTTCTAATCTGAGTCTCTTTACCTTTTGTCCCCCCTGTTATTATTTTTAGCTGAAAAAAGAAAACCCGGACATCTATGAAGAAAACCTTCATTACCCACTTCTGCTTATTTTAGCCAAAAGTGGTTAGAAGATGAAACTTCTCAAAAGATGAAGAAAACATCAAATGCACAGATAATATTTTCACAAAAACAGATATCTGAAATGGTCATAAGATGCAGCTAACCATTGGTTCTCTGAGATTTTCGAGCCCCCAGGACTCCGGTCCCTCTCCCTTTGCTACATTCCATGTGTGGGTTTTGGACCCCACCTGCGCTCACCCACAGTATTCCCCAGCCATCTTTGTCTGGCTTCTTCACCTCCTCCTTTTACAGTCTGCTTGTCACTTTTCCTGTACCAGACATTTGTTTATCTTTAAATATGTATAAGCAGCTTTTCTGAGATTTGAATTTGACTTCTGAGCAACTTAAATATTTTCCCTCCTATCTGAGACAGAGTATCTTTTTGGTGATTCTCATCCTTCCCTTTAAAAAAAGAAAAAAAAAGTATTTGTTCTGTTTTGGTGATGGTCATTTTTAAATCCGTAAGAAGAAATCATACTTCTTTTCTGGTTAAAAAAAAAAATAAAGTACATCTTCCATGATCCCTTCCAATTAATTATATTACATCTGTTCTCTCTCTCTCTCTTTCTCTCTCTCTCTCTCTCTCTCTCTCTCTCTCTCTCTCTCTCTCTCTCTCTCTCTTTTTCTCTCTCCCTCTCCTCTCTCTCTCTTATTCTTTCCCCCCTTTAAATAGGATGTCTTTTTCCCTATAGATGTATAAGAAATGACTACATCAGCCCAAAGCCTCATAAACTGACCGTTTGTCCTCTGGACACAATAGCGTGGCCAGCCCTCTGCTCCTCCTCTCCAATTATGTGTGATTAGTCTCAGTGTGCTGTGTCAAGGAGGGGGAGTGTGCTGAGTGCTTATTATCTGTTTAGGTACAAGAAGAGCACATTTAGGCTCTGACTATGAATGAAAAGTGAGCCTTTATCAGGGCTTAAATCTAACTGCGGTTCTCCAAGCCTCTTTCAAAACAGGTCCTTTCCAGAGAAATTTTGAATAAATGGTTGGTAAACTAGATTGCAACCAGGGGGAGTTTTAAAAAATGCAATCACACAATTATCTTATTTAAAATAAATACATATTGTTAGGTGCTGCAATTTGAGAGTATAGTAAACATTTCATGGGTGCTACCTAAAATTAGGAGAGAAGGACTTTCTGTAGGGAACCCAAGCCTATCCTGCTTAGTGCATACACAAGATGCACTAATGCTTTTTGTGGAAATTCAGATGTTTATCTGTAAGGAATCATCTGGGCCCACCTAGGCAGCAATGTCATTAGGTAGGTTAGTTATATATCCTCATATCTTTAGCAGAGGCAAAGCATGTATTCAGTATGTTACAATTAAAGTGATGGGGGGGGGGGTAGGGGTGCATCCTTTTGCATGTTAAACAAACTTCGCTGTCATAAAAATAGCGACTCTCAAATGTCTCCTCTGCTCACTTCTATCATCAAACAAATTTTTCACCATCAGTTTGCATGTCCTTGTATTCACCACTTTTTCTGCTCCATTAGAGCACCTAGATGGATCTCAGAAGGCATAGGTCAAGTCGCAGTTAGATCATACATTTCTTTCTCACAAAAACTTGAATTGCAATGCCAAGTGATGGGCTAACATCACAATAACAGCAATTTATTCCTCTTTGGATAAAACAGCAGTCTATTCTCAGTGCTAGATAAAGACCAGGGCAATGCAAACCAGCCATTTAGCTGAGTAGTTCAGCTCTCCTTTGGTGACTGTATAGATTGCACACTGGCTTCATATTTTCTTGTTTAAAAATTAGAATTTGGGATGTTTTTAAAAGGCAACTCAAGTAGTCCCATTTGTACAGGTGAAAATACAGCAAAAAATGATTTCTTCTGTAAAACCTGCAACTAAGTCTGCCAGACAAAGAAAGCCCATCCCTATAGTAGCACCTAAGATGATGTATTCTTTTTATTCCTTCTTAAATGTAGAACAGCAGGCCCATGAGAATATTTCCTTTTCTTACTCTCATGAAAATACAGACATTGGCAAGAATTCAATTTGCATTTGTGTGTTGTAGGCATAGAAATCCAGCACATATTTCTCTGGGAGAAATTGTATTTTACATAGTAAACTAGTTATGTATTTTCAAAAAATATTTGAGAACAGTATGTCAGAACTGAGCTATTCCTACCAAGAGATACCTAGCAAAGGAATATACTTACTGTGTGATTAAAACCTAGAGAATCTCCTGTCAATTGTTCAGGGTTCCATAAGTCTTTTCTTTATGGAATCCTCATCTGGAAATATCTCTAGTCTAGATCCTTTAAAAGCTTATAAGAAACTAATGTCATGTATTATTGAATGATTAAAAAGTATATTTGTTTATTTTCTCAGATTTCGATAGAATGCTAATGTTGAGAAGGGGAAAATACAGCAGCTCTAAAAAGTTCATCCATTGACATTTCTTTTGAACTTTCTGATTATTTTCATGCATCAGTATTGGGTTATATAATTGCAATTGAAGTGGCTTATTCCATAATTGCCTATGTAATTTTGCACATGTTTGTTTCAAAAGAAAGCATGTCTGCTTAGGAAGTCTCAAGAATTAATATGACATTCTTCTTCTTCATGTATCTTTATCTTCTGATAAAACTCAAGCTTTTCCTTTGTCACATTAAGTAGATTTGGTTGGGTGTAAGAATGTGTCTAATATCGCCCATGAGCAGTTCCAATGTGGTGATATGAACAGCCACATACAAGTTGGTTATAAGAAATATATTTTGTTTTATAGCAAGACATATGCTGTGAATTGGGATAAAAGTGCTAGAAAAGACTACCTAAGAGGTTGATGCTATTTTGTATAAATTGTGTATTTTGTTGGCTTTTTGACTGAGCATGAAAATGTAACTTCCATTAGGGAAGGGTAATTTAGGTGCTCAGTATTCAGCAGAAAACTTGTCGGGGCCATAAAAGCTTTTCTGGCTGGTTCCTCTGGTGTTTGCAGAGAAGAGCTGCCCACCCCTTGCTGATTTTCCCTTTGGCTTCAGTGTGGGCTGAATTTACCACTGCATACCTGTTGAATCAATTTGGGGGATCCAGCAGTTAACTGAGTGAAAGGAAGGATTAGTGGCCCTCTGGAGCCCTATTTCAACAGCCAGGTGTCTGTCCTAAACTAGTTAACTGCTTTTGATGGTTGAAGAACCTGGTTTTAATGCCATGGGCAGGAGGTGGTAGTTTTTTTTCCTTCTCCCCACTGCCAAAGTGGGACATACCTTCTAAAGATTAAGTGTTTTTGTTTTAATAGGAATGGACTGCTGCCTTCCCTCAACTCAGCTTCCATGGATTTTTGTCTTTGTGCTTAGTCAGCATTTGATTTGTTTCCAGTCTGTTCCAGACAATTGTGTAGCAAGACCCTTTCATTGGAGGCTGGAGGTGGGGGTACAGGATGCCCCCACTGGGGAGGGAGATGAAGAATAGGCTCCTTAGACCTGGGATCTGGACTCTAGTTTCCACATTCCAGGTAACTCCATTCCACCCCAGATCAAAATCTCCTGACCTCAGACAATATGAAACACCATGATTATGCTGGCTATATCCCAGAGAAAAGATGGATTTGAAAGTCAGACTGATTTTATTTAGGCAGAGCAAATATATTTTCCTGAGTGGACTGTTTCCAAAGTAGGAAGGAGCCCATTGGTGTTTAACAAACCATTAGGCCTGAAATGCCTCTTTGAATTCTCAGATTCATTTGAACCAGAGAGCCCACTGCCCAGGCTGTGACTAAATGTTCACTGTGGTCTCTGCCCTGGAAGTCTGTACACTTGGAGTCTGTATTTTGCCTTTTTTGTCTCCCTGACTTTTCAATTAATACAGTTTTTAATAGATAAAACAGATCATACTGTGACTTTTAAAATGTCAACAAGCTTGTAAACAGAAATGTAATAAAATGGCTAATAGGAGATTCAGTAGTTAATGGAGGCCCTGAAGTGTGAGCAAATACAGTAGCTGTATATTGGAAACTGTGCAAGTGAAGATGGCTTTAGTATTGCAAACTGAGGAAGAAAATTGTTTTTAATTAGCACCTTCATAAGAACTGCTGATTAATACTGTTTTGTTTGGTGAAAAGCTTTCAGCTGAGTAATTTGTACAGCCATTACAACAGTTTTGTTAGAGCGGGACTCCTGTTGTTAAACACAAACAGCAGATGATAATGGTGGAAGATGAGTTTGTCATGTAACAATTTACCTTATTGAAAAAAGCTTTATATAAAACCCAATACAGTAGGTACCAGCAGAAATCACATATTTTAAATCCTTCCAAAATTGCAGTGTGCCATGCTAGTGGTTTTTTTTTTTTTTCCCCCCAGGGACTAGAAGCAGATTTTATATCATTTATAAAATTATATACACAATTTAAAGGTGGTGTAGCATGGACAGGCCACTTTCTCAGCAGCGGTTTACATTGAAACAGTAAAGTGGCCGTGTATTCAAACACTTTCTAACTACACAAAGCAGGTTGACAAATGGAAGCCTAATTAAATAATGTTACTCAGATGTAAATTTGCATTGGGACTAGATGCTGGGAAATAAGAAGTGATGTTTTTGCTTGAGGTGGGTTTATCACACATAGGATTTTTTTAAAAATCTCTCTCAACAGAAGTTTAATAAGCTTTTTTTTTTCTTCCTCCTGGCCATGTTTTAACCCACCAGAGGAAACAGTGCCCATTCAATGAGATCTGAGCAGGGAATAAGAGGCACATTTCAGTGAATTCCCATCAAAGGAATATTTCACTAGCCAAAAGCATAGGAACTTTAAAAAAAAATACAATTCAATGATAAAGCATATTTGCATTAAAATATTACACTACCCAAGGCTGGTAAGAACTGTAAATTATTGAAGTGGCGTAATAGAGCATGAGGTGTTCTTTTTTTTTTTTTTTTAAGACAGGCCTTCGGGGTAATAACCAGGGTTGAGGCTCACGACAGTGCCAAATAAGCTTTAGACAGCATAATAGTCTGCAAAGAAAGCCACAGAGCACTAATGTGAAGGAAGAGCTGTCCACCACATGCAGCAAAAATCACCAAAGGTCATTTTATGGTAGCAATTGTGACATAAAATTGGTGGTCATGCTACATGTCTAATACTCAGCACAGCTTTATAAATGATGGGCCCCTAGCGATGGCTGTCATTAAGTGCTTTCATCATAATAAACTTTAAACTGTTGGCTTTATGAATCGCCAGCTAGCTTCAGCTGTTCGTTGGATGGAGCTTGCAGTGCCTTAAGTGTGACAAGACCTATTAGGAATTGCAACCATGTTTCAAGCGTACTTGGCTTCCCCACTCCTGGGGTGATTGCTGCCTATTAAATGGCGTCTGGGAAGATTTTCCTCCAGCAATCTCTGATCAAGAGCTTTTTTGGGCTTTGACCTGCATTTCCTTCAACACTTTCTCCGAGGAGTTTTATAAGAGCAAAACTCCAGAGGATTTATAGCCACTTCTGATTAATACCTTTCCAGTTTTTCTCGCAACTCTCCCACTGCTGCATAGAGAAAAGCTTTCATTGTCCTGAGGTGCTTATTTGTGACCTTTTCTCTGCTTCCTGATTCCCTCTAACTTGTTCTCTCTGTGAAATCCTCGGGGTGGAACCAAGACAGTCGTTGAAGTTGTTACAGCTGGAGAGACCAGGAGTCTTTTATATTTTTAAAGGATTACATGCAGTGGCCTGGCCCCGCCCATTTAAATGCCCGCTGTGACGTCACCTGCTGTCCCTGGTACCCAAGGCATCCTTAATGAGCCCTCAGTGTAAATTGAGCCAACACATAAAGATTTCATGATTCAAATTACACTTTCATTAACCTTTAGCGTGGGAAGTCTTTTAGTTTCTATAAATCTTACAGTGGCTTACCGTCTGTCCTACTAAATGTGAATAATAGATGTTTGGGGAATCATGCTTTAAAACCCCAGGGTATTTAATTTACAAGGGCTAAATACATATTTCAGACTCACTTAGCAAGAACTTTAAGTACTTGTTTTTCTAACTTGGACGCCTGTCTCCCACCCCAGTTTTCTTCTGCTTGACTTAAATGTTTTGGCGATGTTGGGGTCCCTGTTTTCCGTATTCTTATTTGTCTACAATTCTTTTTAGCTACATCCTAAAGAGACTAGAGGGAATGTCTCAGGTGTGACCAAGACACAATTAAATTAGCAAACGGGGGGGGGGCGGGGGGGGGATAGGATTGTAACTCAGCAGGGGACGCCTGAAGACTCCGGGGGCGAGCCTCTCCATTGAACTGCAGTGGCACTCACCAGGAACCTCTCTTGAGGGAGGGCCTGCCGGTTTGGTGGTCTGTCACAATAAAATGTTGCAAGCTGAACTCTTTTTTGCCTTAGTAGTGAGTTTCTACTGCTGTCAGAGTGAACAGGAAAACCGTTAGCGACTGTTGTCACGCAGAAGGGAAAACAGGAGTTACAGGACTCTTGGCTTTTGGTACACAATGGCTTGCTCCCCATAACCCACTTTGCATGCAGGCCTGGGGTGGCCTAAGGTAGCCCAGTGCATTTGGAGACACTACACAGGTGTGAGGGGAGGGGCCAGATGGGCTGCAGGACGCCCCAATAGAGGTGCCTCCAGGCCTGTGCAGATTGGGGAGGGCTGCAGAGCGCATTGGGAACAAACGATTTCTTTGGGAAATCAATTCATCCCATCCTTTCTAGGTCTTGGTGCCCTTCCTCCTTGGTAGTCCCAGGCAAATGTGCTTCCAGGACTCAGAATCCGTTCTCAACAACCCCCTGTTCGTAGAGCCCCCCTCCTGCCCCCATCTCTTTCTGCTCTGGCTGAGTCCACTTCCCTTTTCTCTCTCCTCTGGCCCTCCCTCCTTCTGCTCAGGCCTCTTTCATAATGAAGCTGGAAGTGGAACTTTCCCCCACTCCCTTACTTTGAGATTTCTTTTTTTCCCAGTGACCTGGGCTGCACTTTGCCCCACTCCCTGCCTGCCAATCTCTTCTGGGGTAGGGCCTCTCTCTTTCCATTCTTGCAGCTCCCTCTCCTCAGACCTCCTCCCCATGCAGCCACTGCCTCCCCCCACACACTCCCCCCAGGAGGAAGGAAGAGGCCTCCTCGGAAAGAATGGCTGGTAAGGAGGTTTTTAATTTGGAGCCACAAGTAAAAGGCCTTGGAGCAGTGTCGCTCCCTCCCTCCCTCCCTCCCTCCCTCGCCTGGCCTGTGCACTGAGGCCCCTCCACTGCCTGGTGGTCAGCAGCTGTCACCTCACTGTCCTAGACCAGCTCACTGTGGAGATGCGTGGAGGGATCCAGAAAACCTTGAGGAGCGCTGTGTTTAAAATCGCCTACGCGCTCTAGAACAAGGACTTCGCTTTGCAAATTAAAGTCTGTGTTTTGTTCTTTGCAACCTCCCAACGTGAGAAATTTGGGAGTTGAACATGCTGTTTCTGTCAGATAAGGTCAGAAGTGAGCTGGGGTCATGGCTGTCTTGATTGGCAATTTGCCTTCTGGTGGCTGAGCTCTCCTTGAGCTTGGGGGAATGTCACTGTCCTGTCCCCAACACAGAAGACAGTACATTTAAAAGCTTTGCCCACCTGACCTATGGTTCCACCTCCAGGTACATTAGCCTTCATTTCCTTCCCAGGCTTTATTTTTAGGAGCAGAGGCCACAGCCCTGACCCAGCCTGTTTTGAGTGGATCTTTCTCTGTGTCGCTCAAGCAGCATCTCAGGATGTTGGGAGAGAAAAGAAAGAAGCAGCTTGCAGCTTGTGACTTTTGAGGTCTTCCTCTTCTTCAGGGACTTCCTGATCAACCCATTTCAGGCCCTCTAAGACCCAAGCCTCCAACCCAGAGTAGGGTATAGGGCCTGGGGTCTCCAGTTTGCATCCCCCCCCCCCCGTCAGTGTCTTCCCTGATCTCACAGCCAGGTGTTGCTTCTGAACCCCCTCCGTATCCCCCTCCATTCCTGTAATATTCTCAGTGTAAATATGAGCTCTGCCCTTGTGGTAGATTGGGGAGAAAATGGCAAAAATATTTTCCAGCCCTTCCCATCAAGAAATGGAATTAATTTCTCCACCCTTGATTTTGAACTTGGCTTAGATCACTTTGGCCAATGAGGCATTGGTAAAATGAGTACAAGCAGAGGTTTGAAAATGACTCACAGCTGGGTGTGGTGGAGCATGCCTATAATCCTGGTACTTGGGAGACTGGGACAGGAGGATCACAAGTTTGAAGCAACTTAGCAAGACCCTGTTTCAAAAAATAAAATAAAATAGCCCGGTGTGGTGGTGCATGCTTGTAATCCTAATACTTGGGAGGCTGAGACAGGAGGATTAGAGGTTCACAGCCAGCCTCAGCAACTTAGTGAGGCCCTGTTTCAAGATAAAAGAATAAAATAGAGCTGGGGGACTAGCTCAGAGGTAGAATGCTTCTGGGTCCTATCCATAGTACCACAATAAATAAATAAATAAATAAATAAATAAATAAATAAATAAATAAATAAATAAAGGCTGGGGTGTAGCTCAGAGGTAGACTGGCCCTGGTTTTAATGGTTCAGGGCCTAGTATGAGAGGGAGAGGGAGAGGGAGAGGGAGAGGGAGAGAGAGAGAGAGAGAGAGAGAGAGAGAGAGAGACCACTTGCACATTGGCATTTGCCTTCTCTTGGGTTCTTTCAGAACCCAGCTACATGTGGCTCAGCCACTTCCCACCCTCTGGTTCAGCTATGAGCAGAGACATCCAGGACCATGGAGTCCCGAGAGACCTAGTTGTTGACTGTAGCTGCATGAGTGAGCCAGGCAGCCAGCAGAACTGCCCAGCTGGATTCAACACAAATTTTCTACTCACAGAATCTTTACCTAAAAAGGGTGGTGGTTTTAAGCAACTAAGCTTTGAGGCCATTTGTCACACAGCAAAAGATAATCTATAAGTGTCCCTTGAGGTGTCAAAACTTTTTATATTATGCTGGCAGCTCTGTGTCTAGCATGCATGAGGCTCTGGGTTCAATCCCTCACCACACATTAAAAAAAGAAGACAAAAAAGAAAAAGAAAAATAATAACAAACAAACAAAAACCCCATAACAACCAAAAGTTTTGATGGAATGTTTTGCCTAAAATGTGTTGAGTTACATTTAGAAAACACAAAAATAAGCCGAGCGTGGTGGCGCATGCTTGTAATCCCAGCATTCGGGAGGCTGAGACCGGAGGATCCGAGTTCGCAGCCAGCCTCAGCTACCTAGTGAGGCACTCTGCAACTTAGTGAGACTCGGTTTCAAAATAAAGAATAAAAAAAATAGGGCTGGGGGTATAGCTCGGAGGTAGAATGCCCCTGAGTTCAATCCCCAGTACCGCAAAAAAAAAAAAAAAAAAAAAAAAAAGAAAACACAAAAATAGGATGCAGGTACCACAGGCCCCACTTACCCTTCAGAAAACCAGCTTATAGAGCTGGGCATGTTGACACATGCCTGTAATCCCAGTACTTGGGAGGCTGAGATAGGAGGATCACGGGTTCAAGGCTAGCCTCAGCTACTTAGTGAGACCTTGTTTTAAAATAAAAAATTTAAACCAGCTTATAACAGAGTCAAATCACAGGTGACTGAGAGAAGACACAAGAGAAAAAGGCTGCAGGAGAAAGAAGAGTGATGTGGGAATGAGCATTCGTAGATTCCAGCCTGGCTCTACCAGTAGCAAACTGGCATTTAAGCAAGCTCCCCGAGCATCAGTTTCCTCTCTGGAACAGAAGGAGATGAACTAGATGAGTTGGTGTCTTATTTTGTGCTAACTCCCACAGTGTTGAAGATATAAACATTCCATTATCAGGGTCAGAGATTTGGGTCACCTGGGGGACCTGGAATTCTCTGGTACTGCCAAGGAGTGGCCAGACATTAACTTGGCCCTAGAGGATACTTAGCTCTTCTCAGGGGACTTTCTAGGATGGGCTCTGATGTTTCATATTGCCCTGTCCCAGGCTGAACACTGGGGAGCTGCCTCAGGTCCCCTGTGGGGCAAGAGCTCCATTTTTATACACTTATCTGGTAAGTATCCAGGTGCCCTCGTAGATGTCAGGGACCTCTAATAATGAACACAAAAGACCCTGTTACTTGTTGGGGGCTAGTGAAAAAGACAAAATGGCTCTGTACAAGTAGCTTGCCTTGAAAATAGTAGACAAATGTGCCAGGACATTTATAAAGTAATTATTGCCAGGTGTGATAGTGCATGCTTGTAGCCCCAGTACTTGGGAAGCTGAGACAGGAGGATCACAGGTTTGAGACCAGCACATAATAAATCAGTGAGACGCTGCTTCAAAATAAAAAGGGCTAGGGGTATAGCTCAATGGTAGAACTCCTCTGGGTTCAATCTCTAGAACCATATACACACAAAAAATGGATAAAATGACTATATAAATTATAATGAATTCTGTGAAAACTAGATAAGGTTTCAGATCATGCTCCAGACAAGATAGTCAAAGAAAGCTTCCCTGAGGGACTTTCCACATGTGAAGGGGCTGTCCTGCAGAGACAACAGTGGGTAAACCACACAAAGGGGACAGAGGCAGTCCTGGGGTAGCCCTGAGCCTGCCACCTCTGTGGGGAGGGTGAGAAGCCAGAGCAGTGTGGCAGGGGCCTTCTGAGGAGCAATGGGAGGTGGGCAAGGGCAAGGCTGTGCAGGGTTTAGTGAGTTTGGATTTTATTTGGAGTCTGAACAGCCATGAGAGGGTTTCAGGTAGTCTGAATGACATAATCAGATGTACCTTTTTCTTTTGTGTGTGGTATTAAGGATTGAACCCAGAGGCATTCGACCTCTGAGCTACACCCCAAGACCTATTTTACTATTTATTCATTCATTCATTCATTTACTTACTTATTTATTATTGTGATACTAGGGATTGGATGGAGGGGGATTCCTCCCCCCCCCCCTTAGTCTTTTATCTAGATGAGGCCTACTCGCGTTCTAAAATCTCAGCTTGCGCCATAGTCCTCACTATTGGCATGTCTATTGCCTTTCTCCTCCTACTGGAATGTCAGCTCCCTGAGATGAGGAACTGTCATCTCCTTCGCTCTCTCCCTGAGTGCCTGACCCTGTTAGGCACTGGATGAGCATTTGTGTGATGGGCGAATGGATTGGCCTTTACCTCATTTAACCCTAATGCCTACCAAGTCCAACAGTTCCTTGAACCTGTGATCTTCCTGTCTCAGCCTCCCAAGTACTGGGATTACAGGCATGTGCCACTGTACCTCACTGCCACTCTGTTTCTTAAGATCCTCCAGTGGCTTCCTATCAAAATAAAATCCAGCCTCCCCATGGTGGCCTCCAAGACCCTGCACTCCTGTGCCTGAACACTCCTGGGCTCACGCCCTGCTCTACTTACTCACCTGGCTCCCCCTGCAGGACTCTGCAGGTTTGCTCCTGCACCAGGACCTCTCTGTAGTGAAGGTCTGGCAAAGAGTGGTTAGAGATCCAAGGAAGAATTTACATTATGGAAGCCGGGCGTGGTGGCGCACACTTGTAATCCCAGCATTTGGGAGGCTGAGACCGGAGGATCCGGGTTCAAGGCCAGCCTCAGCTACCTAGTGAGGCACTCCGCAACTTAGTGAGACCCGGTTTCAAAATAAAGAATAAAAAATAGGTCTGGGGGTATAGCTCAGAGGTAAAATGCCCCTAAGTTCCATCCCCAGTACCGCAAAAAAAAAAAAAAGAATTTACATTATGGGAGAGGAGGCAGAATTTGTAGAAGTGGGAAGAAGGACCTGCCAGGGACTCTAAGCTCATGAACTAACAAAAAATAAAAAAGGACTGGGGGTGTAGTTCAGAGGTAGAATGCCTCTGGATTCAGTCCTCAGTGCCAACAAATGAATAAATAACCCTCAGACTCTGGTTCACACTGGTTCTAGGCATCTAGCATTCCAGTGGAAATGTCCATTCTTGGGGTGCTCTAGAAAAGAAGTCAGAAATTGCCCTTGTCCAGGTCATGGTCCCTCACAGAGCTAGTATGTGGCAAGAATTGAAGAGCATTGGAAAGCTGTTGAAAAAGGAAAAAAAAAATGTGTCATTGATAGTAAAATTCTACCAAGAAAACATCTTCCCTTTAGCTTCAGGCAGGGAAGAGGCCACCCATCCTCTCTTGGTCCTCAGTCAGAAAGATCTGAGAAGAAGTCTTCTTGGGGGAGAGGAGGAAAACAGGACAGCAGGGGACCAGAGGACACTGGGAGTGCAGAGGAAGTAAAGGGGCCCCAAGGACAGAGAAGGCAGACCCATGTGTCAACAAGCCACTGTGAGCTTCACAGTGGGACCTGGGCTCAGGAGGCTGGCCTCACTCTTCTTAGCACTGCACGTCCTCCCCAGGCACTGGAATGTCAGAATGAGGTAGGTGGGCGCCCTGCTCACATGCGCTTACAATCCAGTTGGGGAGACAAATTGTGTCCCCTCTCTTTGTACAGAAGGTTAAACCCAGGGGCATTCTACCTCTGAACCTTTATCTCCAGCCCAAGCCAAGTGTGTGTGTGTGTCTGTGTGTGTATGTGTGTTTATTTATTTATTTATTTATTTATTTATTTATTTATTTATTTATTTAAAACAAGGTCTCACTAAGTTGCTGAGGGTCTAAGTTGCTGAAGCTATCTTCAAACCTGCGATCCTCCTATCTCAACCTCAACTACTGGGATTACAGGTGTGCACCACCATGCCTGTCTTCTAAAATCATCTTAAATGCCACCTCTGCCTTGAGGTTTGGTTGCCAGCCCCTGGAACAGGTGGGTATTGGGATCTTGGTTAACATTTGTCCAGTCCTGCCACGCAGTCTGGTTTCAGCACTTGATTCCCCGTGGGGTTGCTTGTAGCCTGAGCCTGGGCTCAAGGCTCACTGGGACAGCAATGCCAACAGATACTCATCTTCCATGTTCCCCTCCTTTTCTTCCTTGGCAAGGTCAAAAACAACTTCTTGATGGAGAAATTAAGGTGTGTCAATGTGACTCACCCCATCCCAGAGTAATGAAGCTGCTTCTGATCGTCTGTGCTTTATGTAAAGACGAGGAAAATTAAGGAAAACAGAAGAGTGGAGGACATAGAGCCAGCACATGAACATGTTTGATTGATCACCATCTTTGGAAAGACAGAGCAAAAGATGGGTCTTCACCATGAAGCAAGGGGTGCAAAGGAGATCCAGAATTAGCTGATGTACTGTGTGTAGAGACAGGAAAACTGTACAGATGATCACAGGGAGTTATTCTTGGGTAATTCTGACTAGGAGTGCAGAGGAGCCCACACACAGCTCCATCTCACAGGTGCCTGTTGCCTGGCTGCCTGGTTACCAAGTAGATAAGGAAGAGGCAGAAAATTCTATTCCCTTCCTGTGCAGTTGACGTCACTACAGCCATTTTTTTTTTTTAATGAGGCATATTTAGACATTTCTTTCTCTTAGAGATTCTCTTTGAAGAGGCAAAGAAGGAAGAAGTTGAGTCAGTCGGTAGCAGAACACCATTCTCAGAGCACTTCTGTGTGCAGTCAGGGATTTTTGAGGGTGGGGGGTCTCATCCTCAAGGATACATTGCTTGCAAGGCTTAGATCAGATTTTAGTTGGTCTTTTATCTGATCATGGTTTGTTTGTATGTTTTTTAAAAATTAAAACTAAATGACATTGTAGAACAGAGATTTGCATTTCTCCACCTTTGGTGTCCCCTGACATCCACAACCCAGGACTCTTCCTCAGGTCAGATGCAAGAATCCTCCAGAAAGGGGCTGAAGGGAGAGAAGTGTTTACTCAGCTCCTTCCATCCCAAATTAAATATTCAAATTGGGTTTGTTCTGGAGCATTGTGAAGACTTGAGCTGTAATTTAATGGAAATGGCATTGTCCCCTAGAATAAAGGTTTCATTAGGCCTGCTCACAAACTTTCCCCATTATCCTCTGGAGGAAACAATCCGGGTGACAGCCTACCCAGTCATAATCCCCCAGCTTCAGATTTATGGTGACAAAAGACCCTTAATACTGAAAATGTTCTGGGGGGAGGAGCAACACTTCCCAAACAAGAAGTCCCTCCCTTCCAGTCCAGGTAACAAAGGGTCAGGAGGAATTTAGTGGGGCCTCGTGGCCACCTGCCGGTTAAGCCCACGGTCAGTAGATTAACTGCAGCTCTGACTGAGTGTTTAGAAAGGCAAGTTACATGGCAGAGCAAACAAAATTCAGACTGTGCTTTACACATGGTAATCTTAAATTTAATAAGAGCCTGGCTTCTCTGCTAGGAAGGCAGGGCCCAGAGGTAGCTGAGGTGTGGGGCTCTATTGTTCCCAGATAGCTATTATCACCATTGGTTGACTGAACAGCCTCCCCCTACCCACCCAGGGCTCTATAGTCTCAGTTAAGAAAATTCTAACTGATCTCTTTGGTACTACTTTCCTTCTTTCCAAGCTTTAAGGGCCTTCCCCAGAGACAGGTTACAAATTTGCTTGTCCCCAGTAAAGTCCCCACAAAAGGCTTGGGTGGTCAGAAGGCCATATGAGCTTCAAGCCCTGTGAGCTGCAGCAGAGCCTGGTTCTCTGACCACTGGGCTCCTGGTGGTAGACCTGAGGCTCCAGGCAGAGCCCCAGGAAGTTTGCGATCCAGGCTGTGGTCCAGGCTGAGGAACAATGCAATGTTTGTGTCTGACTAGCTATGCGACCCCTAAGGTGGGGCATGTATGGGGTTGCACTTTGGACACATGTGGGTTACTTCTCAAACTATCACTAGCTGAGGGAATATTTCTCCTGTGGCCGTCTTTGTGATCATTCAATTATTTGACTGATACTTGAGTGCCTGAGATGGGCCAGGCCTTGTGCTCAAATGCTTAGGACATCAAAGGGAGCAGAAAATGGACACAGTCTCACTTCACATGGATTAAAGACTGAGATAAGGGAGAAACTGTCCTGTGGGCTCATGTGATAGAGGAAACTGAGGAGCCAAGGAGAGCAGGGAATGATGCTAGAGCAGAGACCTGGGTCCCTAGGGGATAAGCCAGGCTGAGGATGGGGGCAGGAGGGAAGGGAGGAAGAGGGACTCCACAGTGTTGCACAGTACCCCAGGCCCTGTGGGAGGGAGGGCAAGGAGGGTATGTGCAAGGAACAAGCCTCCCTCATTCTGTCTCCAGGGACCACAGACCTGCACAGGAAGCAATTGGGGAAAACCAGGCCCCAGTTTATGTGTACTGTTGGTTTTCATTTTTGTTTTTGTGGTACTAGAAATTAAACCCAGGGCTGTTCTATCTTTGAGCTATACCTCCAGCCCTCTTTTTATTTTTTATTTTAAAATAGGGTCTTGCTAAGTTGGCACTCTCCAGCCTTGAACCTGTGATCCTCCTGTCTCAGTTTCCCAAGTACTGGGATTGCAGGTGTGCCCTACCATGCCCGGATTATGTATACCATTTGTAAGAGGACCACAGGATGCTGAAAAATCTGTGAGCGACTCCTTGGAAGACCCTAAACCTCTGATGGACTCCTGGTTAAGTCAGATGAAAGATGGGGCAATTAAAATTACCATTAAAAAAGTAGAATAAAAGATTTTCTGAGCCAAGCAGGGCGCATGCCTATAATCTCATAGTTGGGAGGCTGAGACAGGAGGATTGCAGGTTTGTTGTCAGCCTCATCAAACTCATGAGGCCCTCCGCAACTGGGGTTGTAGCTCAGAGGTAGAATACCTTTGAGTTCAATCCCTAGTACCACACACAGACACACAAAGTTTCTTTGAATCTCTATATATAGTGTAAGCTTTGCTACCATTTTTCCAGATATCTTGTTGAAATAAAGTTTTAGAATTCCAGGAAGGTATAAACCTATAAAGCTAAAGAGAGGAAGAGAAAGCCACAAACAAAAAATATAAGCAAATTTCTGGAATGTACCAAACAAATGGAGAAGTTCTTAGAGGGCACATCTGAAGAAAGCCACATAGATACCCTGTGAGGAGAGAGAAGCCAGTTCACCTAGAAACCATCGTAGAGGCTCAAGGAAGCAACACATCTGCACAGCAAACCCACACCGTCTAGAGTTCCTGCATAGTCAACATCAAGAGAAGACCAAGGAGGCTCAGGTGGGGCAGTGCAGAGAACCATTAGCAGGAAGGAAATGAGACTGAAAATAAACAGAAAAAAAGCTCACCCCTAGGAAAACAGAATCCAGGAAGCAGGAGATCACTTTAAAATCTCTTGAGAATACTCAGACTAGGTTGGGATGATCATATATTCCAAAAAATGGGATTTTGAGAAGAAGAATGAGTACTTGGAAATTACAACTGCAGTTGGTGAAGCCAAGCATGGTGGTGCACACCAGTACTTAGGAGGCTGAGATGGGAGGATTGTAAGTTTGAGGCCAGCCTCTGCAACTTAGTGAGACCCTCAGCAATTTAGAGAGACCCTGTTTTAAAATAAGAAATACAAAAGTGCTGAGGGTATAGCTTAGAGGTAGAATGCCCCTGGGTTCAATCCCTAGTACCACACACACACACACATAAATGCAGTTGGTAAAATAAAATAAGATTAAAATTTGATTAAATCTTATAAAATGCAGAGCAGAAAGGAAATATGAAGGAGAAAGTAATAAAAGACATAGAGATACAAGAGAGACTCTAGATAATAGAGGAAAAACCCAGTAAGTGAAGGAGATGGTCTAGAGGAGGTGGTGAGAGAGGGGGAATTCATGAAGGAAACACCTCTTGACATTCTGTAATATATGAGAATACCAGTGTCAATCTCAATACCCTGTATGGGGAAGGGGGAGCCCGCCAAGTGCTGTGTGCATGTATGTCACCATCACTCTGAACTGCATTATGATACGAGACTGTAATGTACCACTAAAAGTGTTTTTAAAAAAAGATAGGGCCGGGCGTGGTGGTGCACGCTTGTAATCCCAGCATTCGGGAGGTTGAGACCAGAGGATCCGGGTTTGCGACCAGCCTCAGCTACCTAGTGAGGCACTCCGCAACTTAGTGAGACTCGGTTTCAAAATAAACAATAAAAAATAGGGCTGAGGGTATAGCTAGGAGGTAGAATGCCTCTGAGTTCAATCCCCAGTACCGCAAAAAAATAAATAAATAAAATTTAAAAAGATAGGAAAGAATCTAAGGAATCCTTGAGAGAAAAAGCAGAGTAATTAAAGGAAAGAGAATCGTCAAAGAAAGTACAGAAAAAATTTTTTCCCAGGGCTGAAGCAAGTATAGTCCTAATATCAGAAGGGCCACCGAGCTTTCAGCACAAAGAATGAAAAAGACCCTTAACTAGACATAGCCTGGCAAAAATTCAAAACACTGAGTAGAAGGAGGACATTGTGAGAGTCCAAAGAGAAAGATCAGGCCACCTCCAAAGGGACAGTAATCGATTTCTGCTCACCAACCCTAGATTCTGGCAAGTAATGGAAGAGTACATACAAAATTCTGAGGGAAAATGATTTTCAGTCTAGAATCCTATGCACAATTATCAATGGCAGGCAACATAAAAGTTTTCAGACAAACAAAGGTACAGAAAGTTTACCTCCAACACATGGTTTCTTGGGAAGTCACTTGAGGTTATACTCCAGCAAAATGAAGACATTGAAGGATAAAAAGAAGAAAATCTAGAATCTAACCCAGGAGAACAAGGAAGGGAGTCTCAGATGGTAGAGCAGATCACAGGGGACTTGAAGGAAGAAGGGAAAGACAATTCTCAGTAGATTAGGTAACATAATTCACAGATTTAAAATAAGAACATAGCCAGGCGTGGTAGCTCACACCTGTAATCCCAAGACAGGGGAGGCTGAGACAGGAGGATTGTAGGTTTGAGGCCAGCCTTAGGAATTTAGTGAGACCCTCAGCAATTTGGTGAGACCCTGTTTCAAAATAAAAAGGGACGGAGGTGTAGCTTAGAGGTCGAATGTCCCTGAGTTCAATCCCTAATACCAAAATGATAACAAAAATAATAATAGAAAATAAAGTGAGAAAGAATAAAGGCAACCAAAAACTCTACAGGAAAAGTTAGTAAAAGATCTAAAAATGGAGCAAACTAAAAGTGACTTGAGACTGAGTAACTATTAATGTGTCAGGAATGAGAATCCATTTGACTTGGTGCTGGAAACTTTCTCCTTGGAGAGGCCTAGTGATTCGGACACTGGATTTGACAAGTAGAAATATAATTCTATTATCATTATCATTATTATTATTATTATTAAATAAAATTCCGTAATAATAGCAATAAAATAAGTATTAGTTTCCCATTCTAAAAGTTGTCCTTTAGGCAACGCTTGGAAAACTCAGCCATGTGGGAGAGCACAATATACATTTTAACCTTAATAATATAAAAGTGCAAACAGTTGAGACTTGGAAAGGGAAAGAAAAGTTAGAGGAGAGAAGATATCAGCAGTAATATTCTCAGTTCACACGGGAGACAGCCAAGAGAAACTGTTGACAGTGGCTGGAGCAAAGCCTGTATTCTTGGTTTCCTGGAGGCTGAGGCAGGAGGATCCCAAGTTCAATTTCATCAACTTAGTGAGACCCTGTCTCAAAATTTATAAAAAGGGCTGAGATGTAGCTCAGGGGTAAAGTGCTCTTGGGTGCAATCTCCAGTACTGGAAAAAAATTGACGGATCAATACGTATAGGATTAAACATTTTATTAAAGTTACAAAGGCAAATCATAGAATAGAATATAAAAATGTTGAACATAGAAATTCTTTCATGCCCAGAATTCCACATATAGCTGTCTAAAAAGTTGGTTAATGAAGAAATACAGAGATGAGGACATTAAGGTATCATTTATATGACTCTATACATTACATATCATATCAGGCATCTACCTTGTGTTGGCAGGTAAAATATATTACAGTACCTGGGACATATTTTTATTCCTGGTTTATCTGAAATTCAAACTTGGCAAGGCATCCTGCAGTTCCCCACCCTAAATTTGACAACCCTAGATTCATTGAAAGATCTAAAAAAGTGGCTCTGAGCAGTGGACTGAAGGCGGGAGAAACTGTTGAATTGTGATCCTAAGTGCTCATGTATACTATTTGATCTGTCACTAGATGTGTGCATTATTTGATAAGAATAAAAATGTTTCACATGTGTTCAATCCCTTACTTGGAATATACAGGAAGGGGTATATAATTTTATTATGTAGCAATCAGCATGGCCGTGCTTTTTTTTTTTCCCCAGCACTGGGGTTTGAACTCAAGGTTGCTCTCCCACTGAGCTCCACCCCTAGCACCTTTTATTTTTAGTTTCTTTTATTTTGAGAGAAGAAAAAGTCTCCCAAATTGTGTAGGCTGGCCTCAAACTTGCAATCCTCCTGCCTCAGCCTCCAGAGAAAGTGGAGTCACAGGCATGCACCACCATACCAGGCACACCTAATACATTTTGAACAGGTACTTAAAGATGATGGGTTTGGGAGGATCCCCTGTGGTAAGCCTGTCAGGCGTCTAGAGTCTTGGTACTTTGACGAGTATGTGTCACATGCTGTGGAGTCCTTGAGTCTAGGAACTGGGATTTCGATGAAGAGGCAAGATGTCCATTGTATACAGAACAGCTAACCCCCTGAAAGAGGTTGGCTTCTAGAAACCAAGTGTTACAAAATGGTGGTGGGTGGTAGGTGGTACATGTTGCTGGGGCTCAGCAGCAGAGAAGACTAAAGGCAGGGCAGGGGTGGCAACGGAGAAGAAACTTAAAGGGAAAAGAATTCCATTGCTTTCTTTTAAAGTCCCTGTTTTATGCTACTCCTTAGTGCTGTGGATGCAGCTCAGTGGTAGGGAGCGTGCTTATCATGTACCAAGCCCTAGGCTCAATCCCCGGCACCAAAATAAAGAAACTAATAAATAATAAATAAACTACACTTTGGCAAAGGAGTAGCTATCTCCCCCTGTTCTACTCCCATATTACCTCCAGAAGCATCTCTTTTTGTGTGACTCACCAAACCTTAGATGGGCTACTTGCCCAATTGTTAAAGATCCAAGAACTCTTCCAAAGTGATGAACTAATGGTTAAAAATGATGGGGGATCAGGTGTAATCACACACCTGTAATCCCAGTGCTTTGGAGGCCTAGACAGATGGGTCACAGGTTCAAGGACAGTCTCAGCAACTTTGTGAGGTACTGTTTCAAAATAAAATAAAATAGGGCTATGAATGTAGAACAGTAGAATGCCCCTGGGTTCAATTCCCAGTGCCAAAAATTAAAAAAAAAAAAAAAAAAAAAAAATTGATGGAGAAGTCAGACATGATAGTGCACACCTGAAATCTCAGTAACTCAGGAGGCTGAAGCAGGAGGATTGCAAGTTTGAAGCCAGCCTGGGAATTTTGTGAGGCCCCATCTCAAAACAAAAAAGGGCTGCGATGTAGCTCAATAGTAGGATGCTCCTGAGTCCAATCCTTAACACTGGGGGAAAAAAAAAAGGATGGGGACCACTATTCTGGTTGGGTCTAAGCAAACCCTGGAAATGCAAAGTGTTTGGATTCTGATTTGAAAAAAATACTCACAAATGTTCTTTTGTAAGGCAAATGAGGAAATTAAGACATTGGTTCAGTATGTAATGATATTTAGAAACTCCTATTAGGTGTGCACATCTGTTATCCTAGTTACTTTGGAGGCTAAAGCAGATGGATCACAAGTTTGAAATTTAATGAAACCCTCTCTCAAAATGAAATTTATTATTTTTATTATTATTATTCTCGTTAACTTTTTGGTACTAGGGATTGAACTCAGGGGCATTGTACCTCTGAACTATACTCTTAGCCCTTTATTATTTTTATTTGAAAATAGGGTCTCACTAGGTTATCTGAGAACCTCACTAAGTTCCTGAGGCTGGCTTTAAATCTGTGATCCTCCTGTCTCAACCTCCCAAGTATTGGGATTATAGGTGTTCACCACCACACCTGGCTAGAATAAAAATTCTTTAAAAGCACTGAGGATGTAGCTTACTGGTAGAACTACATCCCTAGCACCACAAAACAAAAGCCTGTCAATTTTTAGGTGATAATGAATTATGGCTATATTTTTAAAGAGCCCTTAAATATTCTGAAATATTTATAACTATACTGCTATGGCTGGGGTTTGCTTCACTATAACTCATGTAGTCTTGAGGAAGGGCTGGGGAATAATGAAGTAATATTGACTATGTCTTCTACTTTAGTACGTTTGAAATTTTGAATAATAAAATTTTTCACTTAGTATTCTTTGCTCTCTCTATGGACAAGATAACAGTTCCTTGGGCTTATTTAACGTGTTTGGCTTACATTTACATTAAATAAATCTTTTAATATATTAGTGTGTTGTAAGTATGCATCATATTGAGGTTCAGTAGGATAGAACTTCACATGCACATAGAATGGGGTGCGTTTCCCTCTGGATCCCACCCTGCTCCCTCTTCCTCCCTGTTCATAATATTGAAATTGGCATTCACAAATGTATACAGGATTGTTTGAACCGTGTCCTTCATCAGGTCTCCCTTCTCCCCTCCCCACCTCTGTCCCTAAAATCTCCTTTCACTATTCCACTGATACTTCTCTTCATTTATCTGAAATCTTTGGTTTCCCAATTTCTCTCTAATTTCCACATATGAGAGAAAACATATGACCTTTCACTTTCTGAGACTGGCTAATCTTATTTAGTATCATATTCTCTAGTTCTATCCATTTTCTTGAAAATGACATTTTTGTTTTTCTTTATGGCCAAGTTAAATTCCATTGTGTGCATATACCACAACATCCATGTGTAGACAAATGGAATTAGACCCCTATCTCTCACCCTGCAAAAGAGTCAACTCAAGATGGATCAAAAACCTAGAAATCAGACCAGAGACTTTGCAATTACTAGAAAAGGGCATAGGACCAACTCTTCAACATATAGGCACTGGTAGAGACATCCTCAATAAATACATCTTTTGATCACTATAATACTCCAGTTGGGTAAGTGGGAAATTTTACTGATGGGGAAACAGAGGACAAAGGTCTGTGAAGGGCTGGCCTTGGACAGACGTCCTCTCCTTCCCTCCCAGGGTTCAGGTGCAGGAAATATGAGTAATTTTACCTCTTTGAGGGCTCAGTAACCAGTGCTTCTAGTACCTCCTCTCTTCCTTTATTCAACACAGAGCTGATGAGTATCTGCTATTTGTACCACTTTCAGGGGGTGACGGCCATAGAGAGACTAGACATTTTTCTAACTTTTAGTTCCTCAGATATTTTTCCATAATCAGATGGGATGTTTTGCTCCAAATTTCAAGATCCTTTTACTGGAAACTGTCTAAAGAGTTAGAAACCACAGGTGGGGAATACACTACACCCCACCCTCACAAGTACCCAAGAGCTTTAGTCCATCCCTGGGGATCAAGTCACAGGACAGGGCCTCTGGTGACTCAAACCACTGCAGTCTTTGTTTTTCTGAGGAAAGAGCCAGCAGGGTAGGGAGCCCATGCTTGGCCTGAGAATACCTCCATGACCTTTTCTGGAAGCCCTGAGACCAGAGCCTGAGTACCTCGTGAGTCTACCATCATTTTCTGTGTAGTAGTACCCATTGCCCACAGGCAGCAAAAGCTCCAGGACCTGCACCTCGGCATCCTGACAAGCCTCTGCCTGGCCCTGCAATGGCCCAGTGTCACCTTCAGTCACTCTTCCTTCCCTGGGGTTCTCAACTCTCTTACCTCAGCGAGGTGACCCTTTCCAGGCATCTCCTTTTTTGGACAACGGGAGTCAAGCGTGTTATGGTTTCTCTGCAGCACACACAGTCTTAAGATGCCCTCTCCTACTCTCCAGGGGGCTGAAGCAACCATGGCTGAAGTGTCTATGGATGACCATCATGAGGAAGGCCCACACCCTGTGGGGCAGACACTTGTGTCTCCTTTCCTTATCTGGCCTTCCCCTCTCCCTCCGTCTCAGTCATCACCTCCTTCCTATCCCCTGGCCTGGCCAGTGGTTTCAATGACCATCTCCTCAGGACTCACTCCAGAAGACCCTTTAGTGGCCAAGGGGGCTGTCCTCAGAGTCTTCCCCAGCTGTGGACTCTGCCCCTCTTTCTAACCTGAGCCAATGCACTGAGTGGGACAATCACATCAACATTAGGGTCTTCTCACTCTTCATACTTCTCTTGCTGGATCCTACAGTTAGTTAAAAGCTGTTTTTTTTTTTTAATTTTTTTTTATTTTAGTTCTGGGGATTGAACCCAGGGGCATTTGACCTCTGAGCTACACCCTCAGCCCTTTTCTATTTTTTTTATTTTGAAACAGGGTCCTGCTAAGTTGCTTGAGGTCTCACTAAGTGGTTGAGGCTGTCGTTGAACCTGCTGTGCTTCTGTCTCAGCCTCCCAAGTACTGGGATTACAGGCATATGTCAACATGCCCAGTTTAGAGTCCTGTATTTGAAATGTGAGGTAGATTTATTGAGCAGCTATGGCATGCCAGGAACTTTCATGCGTTATTTCATTTCATCTGCCAAACAGTGAAGTAGGCACTATTATCTTGGGCTCAGAGAAGTTAAGGAGCTTGCTTGGGATGGCAGAGCCCTCCAGAGGCAGCCAAAGGCTGGTTGCAATGAGCAACAGTTATGTTATAAGCAGTACTGCTGCTGGGCATAATAACTGAACTCTTACTTTGAGCTCTGCCATGAAACAGATGTGTGGGTAAATCATTTAACCTTTCAGAGCTTCATACTCGCCATCTTAAAAATGTGGGTTGGAGAGGTAGAGAGGGAATAACAGGCTTGTCCCATGGGAAGTGATCAACTGTGTGCACTCCAGGGCCAGGTTGCCTGGGTTCCAATGATGATTCTGCCATTGGTGAATTATGTGACCAAATTGCCTTGTTTCTCAGTTCTCATCTGCACTGTGGGTGTGATGACAGCAGTAGCTACCTCTTAGAGTTATGGTGGGGTATAGTTGGTCATTTCAATACTTAAAGCACTGTTTAGCTTGTGCTAAGTGACATTAGCTATCATTTTTATCAGTTTTATTATTGCAACTAATGATCTCTTCCATCAAAATGCTATGATTTTAAGATGCATAAGAACTTTCAGCACCATTGTTAATGTAGCTGGGATTTGGGGTGGGGAGGTTACTGGAGATGGAATACAGGGACATTCTACCTCTGAGCTACACCCTCAGCCCTTTTTGTTGATTTTTTTTAAAATTTTGAAACAGGGTCTTGCTAAGTTGCTGAGGCTGGCCTCGAACCTGTGATTCCCCTGTCTCAGCCTCCCCAGTACTGGGATGACAGGTGTGCACCGCCGCACCCACTATAACTGGGATTTTTATATTTAGAAATTGGAAACTAAAGGCTCTCGTCTATAATAATAAGAAAAATCCCCCCACTTGTGTATTAATTCACTACTTTCAAAACACATACACATATGGCCTTATATCAGGACCTCATGACTCTGGGAAATCACTACTATAACTGAAATTTGAAGAGCTCTTCACAGCAATCAGTGTGAATCAATTTGAACCACTCCGGTTCATTTTGGCCCGGCCCAACACTGTGAGGCCAGCAGGGGAGGTAAGGCAAGCTGGGAGGTGAGGAAACTTTCACTAGGCTATGGTAGGTGACTTGCTCAGGGGAACACATTAATGGGTTCTGGAATCAGCAATGAAACTGAAATCCCCAGTTTAAAACTCTCCCTGAAAGAAATCTCTGTATCTGCCAAGTACTTTGTGCTTCAGTGCCTTTGAGGTCCCTGTAGCCTTGACCCAGAACTTGCTATGGAAGTCTCCAAGTGGCAAAACATCTCCCCTGTAACCAAGTTCACAGTCAGTCTTTATCTAGAAAGGAATCCTGTTCTCCATCATTGTGTAGGAATCTGGGGCCACCACTGCCTCGCCAAGGGTGGAGTGAAAGAGAGGGCCCTGGGGTCAGAGATCTCCGCAGTTCTGTCTCTACTTTGGTACTTGCTTAGCTTTGTGATCTTGGGCAAATCACCAAAATGCTCTAAACCTATTCCAGAAAGGTAGATGGGCGTAAGCGCTGTGTAGGGAAACTGTCTGAAGTGAGTATAACAAGTGGGCATCATGTAAGCACTTAATGGATGGTAGTTAAAAAAAAAAAAAAAAAGTGTGTTTCTCCAGAAGGCCAGTATGACTGATAGAACCAGCCTCCAGCTTCTGTTTTCCCTCATGTTTCTGGAGGACACTGGCCCGCAGAAAGGAAGCAGGCAGAGAGCAGACAGGTGACTTTAAGTCATGAGACATATATTCTCACCTTGGGCATCTGCTGTTTTTAATGACTAAGTCCCCTCCCTCCAACACATACCGCCACCATTTAGCAAATACCAGGGCTAGTTATTAATTTAAAAACATGTTCAGCCTGTGCTTACAAAAGCTGCCATTTTCCCCCTCGGGAATGAGTTTTTAGTTATGTTTTTAAAATTAGCTGGCTCTTGAATTTCATTTTCCGTCCAAGCTTCCCTGTTATCTGTAAGGTCACAGAAACGCCTAGGCTGCGGACAGTCCAATCCCAGATATTAGGCTCTGGGAATTAAAAGCTGAAATAAGTAAATAAAGAGAGAATGCCCAGGGATTTTTCAGAGCAGAAAGCAGTTCTGGGCTTGGGGGGAGGGAAGCCAGGTTCCCTCAAGTGGCTCTCCCCTTACATTTGGAGGTAAAGGTGGAGGAAGAGGAGGAAAAAGGCCTGTGACCTATATTGTCAAGGTATCAGCAATGAAAAAAATCAGAATGCATTCTGGAAGGAGAAGAAAAAACCCAAGTGCTGATTGTCCCTTTAAGCCATTCCAATCACAGGCTCTGGTTAAAATAATGCTCACCTACTGAGCTTCCAACTGGGCCATCTACCTTTTTCGCTGGCGGGGTCAAGCCCAGTCAAGCCTGACTAGCTGCCACAGGCCCCAAAGAGGCTGCTCTAGGCGGCTACACCTGTTTATCGCCAAGTCACTTCATTTCCCATCCCCTCCTCCCTGCTTGAAGAGGAGCATTAATTAAACCGGTAAACAAGCCGGCTCCCATTCTAAATCGGAGCTGCAGGCAACGAAGAGATAACTTGGGCTCCGGAGAAGAGGGATTTTCAGTTAATTTATGGAATCCACCGTCACTCTCTCTCCAGCTCCCTGCTTAACGGGGAAATTGAAGCAGACAGCCTTTGTCTAAACACTTCTTTTGCCCAGAATATCTTAATTTTTCGATTTGAATGTTTAATAAGGTTTGGGGTGCTGCTGCTTCTTAATTGTAATGGTGCAGACGTTTGGGTGGTAATCACTTGGCTGGTGGCTGCAGGCGCAAGGTCTGGGGCATGGAGGGAAAGACCTGCTTTCCCAGGCTGGGCTCCGACAGTCAGCACAAGAGGGAGGCTGCAGCTTTGGGGGGGGGGGAGACCCCGGAGGCAGAGTAGCCCAGAAATGCTTTGCCCACAGGCACCCCACAAGCACCACCCTTTCCTTTTCTATTTTCCCCAGCGCAGTACGCGCCTGCCTGCCCGGGTGCTTTCTTCCTCTCCCCTCCAGGAACCGGGGTCAAGCACCCGCCGCTCACGGACCACCCTGCAACTGCTGCCCCAGCCGGGTCTTGGGGTATCCCTCTCGGCCCCAGGGCTGGACCCGGGCTCATTTCCGGCCGCTGCTGCGAGGATGTGGCGCTGCCTAATTAATTTCTCCTGGAAGGTGTGTGTGTGTGTGTGTGTGTGTGTGTGTGTGTGTGTGTGTGTGTGTGTGTGTGTGTGTGTGTGTGTGTGGCGCCTGCCTCTTTTCCAGTGATCCTCGGACTTCCCCCAAGCAAACGGGAATCACACCGAAATCGCAGTTTTCAGATTACAGGCTGTCCACGAAAAAAAAAAAAAAACCCTCAGTAAATCCTTGTCACTTTATCTGTGCACCTTCGGGAAGTACTACAGGAATGTCTTATCCCTGTTTCAGTCAGCTTGCTTTTCCTGTTGGCATATCCAGTAATCATGTTGACAAATTAATGGTAGAGAATTAGTTGTACATTAAAGATTTAAATTATATTATGCAGCGCATTGTCATAAAATGATATAAAACAATAGGAAACGAAATGTAAATTAATTCAAGTTACTGACATGTAAAACGCCAGACTGATATCTGTACACTGAAGGACGCGCTTTGGCGTATTGGCGGAGCCCAGGACGCCAGCGTTCCTCCCCGAAAGCGCGGGAAAGGGCTTTCGGTCCGCAGGGGGCCGACTAGCTGCGCTGCGGCATCCCAAGGGTTAAGAGCACACCAGCCACTCTCCCTAGCTCCCCTCCCCTGTGTGCTGATTTTCAGGCCCACCGAGCCGCCCGAGAAAGTTTTCAATTCGATGAGGCTGGAACGTTTCAGGGGCTTGAGCTCCTTAGAAAGCTTCGGGGGCCCCCGAGGGCCGGCGTGCAGGGAGGGGGCGGCCTGCCCGGTCCTGGACACGCTAATTACAAGGATTCGGTTTCCCGGCACCGAAGGAATGCATTACCTGCAGCAAAGGAGGCACGGCCTCTCAGGAAGGCCCCGAGAGGAAGCTGAATGCCCCAGTGAATTCCAGCCCCATCCCTAGGTTTATACCCACAACCCCAGCCCACGCTGAGAGACTAATCGCTGGGCCATTGTCAGGACTGTTGTCCAATCAGCCCCTGAATAGCAAAACTTCACAATGCCGAGTATGAATTAGAGGGGAACAAATGGGGGTGCAGACTTTTTTTGCAACAATACCTAACTGAGCCTTTCAGATCGGACAACGGGAGGCACAAAAGCTCGACGGAAATTGGAGTAACTTTTGGAGGCCCTTGTAGCTCCCGGTCAATAAGCGTTAGCTCCATAATGGCGGCCTGAGCCTCCTCCATCAACCTCCTCCCTTTTTGTGAGGTGGATCAATTGTTCGTGAGGTGGGGGGAAATGGTCATAAAAATTGGGCATTTTTGTGTTGTTGTCCTTGTCTCTAAAAACGGTGGCTCTCTGTTGAACGCGGCCAAATGCGTTTGTCCCCTTTTTATGTGAATTGTGGATTTGGTCATTACTGAATGCGGAGGGCTCACAATGTCCCTCCCTTGCCTGCCCACCCCCAAAAGAACAGAATGGCTTCTTGAGCTATACAAATGTCAGGTCTCTGTTTTAAAATTAAGCTTTGTTTACCCAACAGAATGGAATTCATTACTGTGTAAAAGTGGTTCCATTTTCTGATCTTTTTATTCAAAATGTTGAGAGTATCAAAAAGCTCATTTGAAGGTCACAGGTTTATGTATCTATTCTCTTAAGTGTTTTAGAAATTCATATGGAGGACACAAAAGGTGGAAAATGTGAAAACATACTGTTCATTGTTTATCCTAACCTTGCCATGGTTATTAGATAAATGAGTGTAGGGGAAAAATGGCATTAAAAGCTATTGTGAACTGGAAATTTTTTTTCCCCCTGAAGACTGTTAATTTTAGCCCTTGATCTGTAAAGGTCAATTTCTAATTCTTTTTACTGTGCAGTTTATATAACTTCTGCATTTCAAGTCTATAAAAAGCTTTTGCAGACTTTTCATAATGTAAGTAGCAATTTATTTCATTACGATTTGAATTTTTTATGTAATTCCTTTGGACATTTTGATGAAATTGTCAGGCTTAAAAGCTGTAGTGCTTTTCACTTGGGGGTGTGCGGACTTTTTTTTTTTTTCTGCGATCCATTCTTGCTGGATAATTTAAAATTAGTAAGATTAATCAGTTCAGTGGTTTAAAAGACCACACTTCGGTTGGAACAGGGTCTGAGGCAAAATCATTTTATTTATTTTTTTATTAGTAAATGATTTAAAAGGTCTTTTCAACTAGTTATCTGAAGCCGATATTTAACTGTTACTTATTCTACTAATTTCTATCTTTTGTTAAAAGAACTTCCCAGCCTAAATCTCCTCGCTCTGTTCCATGCTAATTGCAGCTTACATTATATAAATGGCTTTGTAAAGAAAACTATAACTCCAAGCCTTGAAAGTTGCGTGTTTCTATTTGCTCAAACTTGATGTACTTGTTTGAAGAGGGTCATTGCAGGGAGAGCTGTGTAGCCTGTAAGAATGTCCTGGATAACAAGCTTAAACAGAACCTTTTGTTGTGCCTAGTATTCTCAGGACTCCAAAATGAGGCCTCCTTTTTCTAACTGCGGGCTGAAGTGGTTCATTACTGCTGTTTCCTCCACCAGGCCAGGGCTCAGCCATTCCCACTACTGAAGGTCTGTAACTTCCTTAAAAAGGAAGAAGGAAAACATGGCCCAGAAAGGTCTTGTTAGCACTTCCTATGTGAAATTAGCAGCTTTCTAAAAGGTACAACTCCAATTACCTCACATTGTGGAGGCGAGCACAAACTCAACAATATGCACAGCCTAGCAAGTGACATTCTGTCTTTCTAGAGTTACTTCCCTAATTAGGAATGAAGAAGGTCTATTCTGCTGAGTGCATCTATTTACAGTGGCCACAATGCTTTAACTTGAGCATCCTTCTCAAAGACCAGTGTTAAAAAACACAAGTGCTCTTTTCGCAGAGCAGGCTGTGGTGAGGCGACACATTCCTAACGGTTACGCCCTCGGAGGGGGAAAAAAAGTGTAGCCGCTTTGGCAGGATTGTTAACACTTCAGGATTCATTTTCCACAATGACGCCCCTGCCCAGAGAGCTCTGGGAATTACAGTGGACAATGGGGAGGCATTCTTAGGAGGGTCTAATGATGGAATAAAAAGAAAAATATTTATTGCTTTTGACAGTTTCACAAGGGGCAAAAATCCTTGTCGTGGCTAAAGTTTCCCTAGCTGTTGGAGGAAGGCGGCTCACAGGGACTCAAACAGTTCTCCTTCCTTTGTTAGGAGCCTGAGGACCAGAGCCAAGCTGGGAAATTAAAGATTAAGTTCATTAAGGTAAGATAATTGTGCGGAGCCATTGTTGTTGATACAGGTGGAGCGATGGGGGCTGGGGTAGGAAGCCCATTTACATGGAGGAACAACCCATTAAACAGGCTTAAGGGACACGCAACGCAAATATGTTTATTATTTGCCTGATGGGTGACCTATGCTTCACTGTTTCATTAGTCAACAGCACCCCCCCCCCAAAGGAGGCCAGGACTCCCTGCCGGGAGCCAGGTGGAAGAGAATGCAAAGCAGCCTCCCGCCAGGAAAGAGCCAGTCCAGTAGACCCTGGGGGAGGCTGGCCTTCCCTCCCTCCAACACCCAGTCCCATATCTGAGCTCTCTTCTGGGCCTGTGCCCATTGGAGAGGGCCAACTCCTCGGGCCAGGCAGAGGGGACTGTGCTCTCATACCTGAGCTTTGTGCAGAAGTGCCCTTGGCTCACCTTTTTTAATGGGGGCATCATACCCTCCTCTCATGCCTGAATTTTCATTCGGGAAGCTTCTCAAATGCCCCCTTTCCCTGAAGATACTCCTTGGGAAAAGACTTCTTAGGAAATCTGGGCTGCTTCTATCTTTCAATTTGTTCTTCTAAGAAAAACAATCCAAACATCACCACCACCACCCCCATCCTGCACCAGCAGCTCCAGCCCCCCTGCTTTGTTATTGTAAACTGGAGTTTGTCTTTGTTGGGAAGAGCTCCTCCCTGCTTCCTCCACAACTTGGAGACCCCAAGTACCAAGAATTTGAGGAAAATCTGTAGGGTGGTGTGGCGGAGTTCTGGGCAGCGAGGGGCCGACTCTGCAACCTGCCCAAAGAAAGAGGGTGGACAGGGAGGTGCCCAGGTTGTGGTTGGGTGGCTGAGTGTCTGGGTCGTGTTCAAGTCATCCCCCACTACCTGCCTTCGTGTTCGTTCCCAGTTCCTGGCGTCTTGGTTAGGAGCGGAAAGATGTGCTTTCCTTTTCGTGGGGTCCATAGTTCATCATCTCCGGTGCCCCTGCTTATTTTTTTTTTCTATTTCTGAGAATTTATTCTATTCTGAGAATGCAAGGAAGAGTTGAAGATGTCTTTGATGGCAGATATCCTGAAAACAAAGCGCTTGTTTATTTATAAGATAGGCTCATTTATTACGCAAAACTCACCTGCTTGCCTTTCTGTCCCCTCCTGCCCTCCCTCTGGCCCCCCTCTGAGAAAAATAAACAGTGTCATAATGATTTTAGTAAATAGGATTCTTTTTCAAACCATCTGATCATGGGGAGTCATTCTGAGAAGACCCCAGGATTTAGTTAGTGTTGGCATGTGAAAAAAAAAAGCCTTTAAAGCTGAGATTTAAAAAATATATATGGGTACAATCACACAGTGAGAAGATTTTCTAGAGTTAAGAATGACCATGTTTTCACTGAATCCTCTCCGAACTTCTTGTTTTCTTTTGAAGGAAATGTTACATAAAATTGTTGATTTCCTTTAACCTGACAGGTGTCTACAATGGAGGGTAAAACAGACGGTTGGTTCTTTCGTTATTTTCATAGATTACACCAGAGAGGTTTCTGAATAAAACATTTTTAGTGCAATGTGTCTATTGGCCTGGGCAGAACACAAAATAATTCTCTAGTGAGCAAGCAACATTTACCAAACTTCTTGGTGTATCCTGTGCTTATGTCAGAACTTCTTTTTATTTATTTCTATATAAGTGTCCTTTGTCCTTGAGAACATTGAATAGACTTCTTTCAAAAGTTATCAGAGACCAGTCTGATAAATCAGATGAGAAATGAGGAGCATCTGAGTTATTTTCTAAGATGAGTTAATGAAGAGATGAGGATTTGCATTTTCTTTTAAAGACCTAATGAGCAAGTAAAACAGAGGAGGGAGGCGGGCTCCTCAGCTGTCACATTGTGATTTATCAGAAAGCAGAAAGGAAAATTTGATACAGATAAGATTCCAAGCTGCAGCTTCTTCTGAATGTGTTAACTTTTTTTGAGAACAAGTATGTAATCACTGGCCTTTTACAATAATAAAATATATATACATACATATATATTGAAAAATGTAAGTATATATAGCTTGAAAACCTTGTACAATGTCCTCAGAATATTTATGTGCATTGAAACATTTCTCTCCAAAGACCGTCATTTAATGCAAATGCAAGAGGGAATAGTCAGTGACCAGAAAAGAAAATATTATTCTCTAAACTGGAAGAAATTACATTTATATTTTTAATTGTACTGAATTAAGAGGCTTTGTCTTTACGGCTTAAAAAAATAAAAGCTTATTGTTACATTGTCATAAAAGGAAGGGAGCCCCATTTTGGATATTATAAATTTGAGGTCCTTAGAAACACCACCTTGAATTTGGACCTGTGATTAAAGTTGGCAGCAGATGGAAGTATAGGGAGGAAGTGGCTATCTTCTGGCACTTGGGACATATCTGGTTGGGAAAGAAACTCAGAGGCTTCTTCCTCCCTTTGCCTCTGCCGAGCCACAACTCCATCTTCCCCCTTAGGCGCGATGGGGGCCTGGGGGATGGAGCAGCCAGGGCAGAGTGTGTAAAGCCCTGTAAACTCTGCTTCTCTCTAAGGCATGAAGCCTTTAAGTATTTCAGGCAGTTGCATCACAGTTCCTAGAGATTCTGTTGCAATGTAAAAATTTTATCTAATAATGATTTTTTAAAAACTTGCTACTCAAAAATATTTATGGGCTCTTTTGTACTTTATAGATATGAAAATATAGGAATATACTGTGTTGAATTTTAATTAAAAGTTGCTTTTCCCTAGTCTCTGAAGGTTTTTTTAATTGAAGCAAATTTACATAACATAAAATAACCATTTTAAAGTATACAATTCAGTGGCATTTAGTCTACTCAGAAAAATGTGTCTGTAGTTTACTTTTTAGTTATAATTTCTTTCAGTTGCAGAATCACAGACAAATCTTTGTAGACCTGTTATTAAATACTGATATTCATTCAACAAACATTTATTGAGCAAATTGTTACAAGAGTGACACTAGGCTAAGCCCTATTGGGGATTTTAAAGATAAAAAGAGGTTGTCATCTCCTGAAAAGTTAACATTTTTATTTTTATCTAAAACATGTCCTAAAGGCATCAGCCATTTTAGTCAGAGATAGTTATTGATTTTTATTAATAAGCATTATTCAGACCCATAGAGTTTCATCATCTAAAACATCATGGTATTATGAAATATTTATCAGCAACAATAGCCAATATAATTAGACTACCAAGGGTTCTGAATATTTACTGTGCTATTTTACTCAGAGTGATTTTATTTCCTCTGACATGTTCCAAAGTTTTTAAAACTTAAAATACATAAGTTGAACTTTGTTTAATGTGTTTGCTTTGATGAGCATTTACTGTGTTTGGGTTGATCTATTATTTCACTGTGATATTTTCTGTGTAACTTTTCTGCAAATTTCAGCTTATATACCTGTAAAAGGCTGAAAGAGTTTCTTTGGGGATACAAATTGCTTATACAAATTTGCTGCAAGAGTTTTGCATGTTTGTCAAGAGATTTTAAGACAAATGGGGAATAATTAAGGTGATAAAACAAAGAATGTGTTTTGCCAAAACTTTACTTTTTTAAAGATAAAAAATATTTAATGTTTTTTTTTATTTTTTATTTATTTATTTTTTTTCGGTACTGGGGATTGAACTCAGGGGCGTTCTACCTCCGAGCTATACCCCCAGCCCTATTTTTTATTCTTTATTTTGAAACCGAGTCTCACTAAGTTGTGGAGTGCCTCACTAGGTAGCTGAAGCTGGCCGCGAACCCGGATCCTCTGGTCTCAACCTCCCGAATGCTGGGATTACAAGCAAGCGCCACCACGCCCGGCTTAATGTTTTTTTAAAAAAGAAAGCATGATCTCTTGAAATATTTATCATTATCATTTTCTTTAAAAAGTATTTATCTTTCAAATAAAATTTGTATTTTGATGATGGTTTGGGGGTGAGAAAATTGGTCCAAAGGAAATGTGCCAAAGAACTCATCTCATGAAGGTTAGTTTATACAGCTTTGTGTGATCAGTTGGTGAAGGATCTTCCTTGCTCTAGAATATAGAAAGAAGAAAGGTAGCAAATTGGCACATACTTATTGAGTCTCCTTTTAACAAAGGCCTTGCATAGCTGCATTTGAGGAGGAAAGACTGTAGGCAAAAGAGCCAGGCTGCTGTGGTTCCTATCCTGGTCTGTCACTTTATAGTTATGTTCTTTTAGCAAATGACTTGTCTGCTCTGAGCCTCGATTTCCTGTCTATAGGGACAATAATGGCTTCTTTGTACAGAGCCCCTTGAGGATCAGCAGTGTGACGCTAGTTCACATCCTCCAAGCTCAGAAGTCAGGACCTGCTGGTCTGTCCCGCTTGCCCCGCCTTTCAAGGAAACTTAAGGTAAATGGTTCTGCACCCTAGATAGGAAGTGTTAAAGTGGACAAGACCTGGGGAACAAAGTATGAAATTCTATCAGTAAAAACTAACTACCTTTTGGTATGAGTTTTGCAAATCATAAAACATCAAATTAATCTTTTATAATGTACATGACTTCTAAGGAAATACATTTTTGTGTGTGTAGTGCTAGGAATCGAACCCAGGGGCATTCTACCTCTGAGCAACACCCCAGCCCTATTTTATTTTATTTTATTCTTTTATTTTATTCTCCTTAAATTGCTGGGGGTCTCACTAACTTGCTGAAGCTGGCCTTGAATCTGCAATCTTCCTGTCTCAGCCTCCCAAATACTGGGATTATAGGAGTGCACCACTGTGCCCAGCTTGGGAGATCATGTTTAAACCTGTCCATGGAGGAAGGGCGATTTCAGAATTAGTATTTTGAATTGGACTCTCTAGAATCCATAGCTTTGACTGTTGAATACCATCTCTCACTGCCACCGAAAGCTTACAAATATCACCTGAAAAATTTGCCACCAGATTGGAACCATCAATTTATACCTGAAATATGTCAAAATGTTGGGTATTTCTATAATGATAAAAATTACTTGAATTGCCATGTTTAATTAAAATGTTAATCCACTGTCATCTCACTTGATCTCTATAGAGAATTTTTTATTTGCTGTTAAGATATTTTATTATTAAATGAAAACCTTGCTGTGTAACTGATGCCTGATACTAACTTAAGGAAGAGGTGACAGTCGGCCAGGGGTGGGGAGAGGTGACTCCTTCCTCAGGGGAGTGTCTCTTAGGCTGCAGAAGGAGTGATTGCAGGGGACCCAGAAAGATCAGACTGTCTCTAAAATCCTCCCCAGCCTGCTCCCTGATGGTCAAAATCTTTTAATAGACCTGGCTGAAATGTATACATTTTTGGAAAAAGGAACACTAAAGTTTACGTTCACAAGAAGGTATAAAATGCGTGATATCAGGTTACAACATGGGAAAAAGAAAGCTCTCCTTGTTGGATTTATAATTTTGTTACAATTGACCCTGAATCTAAGGAAAACTTGGTTCGTCTATGGGAGAGAGCCTAAAACTTTGCCCTTAAGAAACTGATACTACCTCTGCTTTCTTGCCAGGGATGTTGGGTTCAAGAGCAGTCTCTTCTGAGGTAAAAGAGCAGATCCCAGGGTCTGTGCTCTAAGTCCTTGGAAAGGACGTGGAATAACCAACAAAAAGGGCCCCTACTTGGTGCGGCCACCATCTTATTGGATCCAGCCCATCCTGCCTGGGTTTCTTTCCCTATCAGCCTTCTACTGCGACCCTCCCAGGGCGAGGGGGATGCCTCCGTCATATGCCCCCCTTCCTCCAGCCAGTCATACTGCCCCCCACCCCACCACATCCACACATTGTGGATGTAGTTTATGGCTCCTTCTCCCTGTCCACTGAAGAGCCATTCCTCTGATTCTTCCCACTGGATTCACTTCCTCCTTTAACCACACTCTCCCTGCCAGCCCAGAGCTTCCCAGGGCCGTGCTCCATGGTGAGCACTCTCCACTCACTTCCACCCATACCCCTCTGTGCATTAGCGCAGAACACCTCAACACCTTGCCTGGCCTGCGGGACAGCTCTGTCCTGGTGGTGGTGTAACATCTCAGCCTCATGCCTCAGGTCCCTGCTGGAGCTGCTTGTCCTGGCACTTCCTGCCCTCACCTGTGCCACTTAAAGCTTCTTCTTCCATCTCCCCCAGCTGAACCTGCTCAGGTAATACCTCCTTTCTCACATCTTCTGTTTCAGCCTTCTCTGTATTTTACTGGGGATTGAATCCAGGGGTCTTCTACCCCCAGCCCTGTTTTATATTTTTATTTTGAAACAGAGTCTTATTAAGTTGCTGAGAGTCGCACTAAGTTGCTAAGGCTGGTCTTGAACCTGAAACCTTCCTGTCTCAGCCTCCCAAGTACTGGGATTACAGGTGTGCTCCACCATGCCTGGCTTCTGGATATGTTTTAATTGTGATAAGAATATATAACATGCCGGGCGTGGTGGCACACGCTTGTAATCCCAGCATTTGGGAGTCGGAGACCGGAGGATCCGGGTTCGCAGCCAGCCTCAGCTACCTAGTGAGGCACTCTGCAACTTAGTGAGACCTGGTTTCAAAATAAAGAATAAAAAATAGGGCTAGGGGTGTAGCTCAAAGGTAGAATGCCCCTGAGTTCAATCCCCAGTACTGGAAAAAAAAAAAAGAATATATAACATAAAATTTATCATTTTAACCATTTTCAATGTACAGTTCAGTGCCATTAACTGCATTTACAATATTGTTCTGCCATCACCACTACTCAGCTCCAGATGTTGTCATCATCCCAAACAGAACCCACCAAACACTCACTCCCTTCCCCCAGGTCCTGGCCCCTTCTATTCCACTCACTAACTCTAGGAATCTGTCCACTCTAGGTACTTCATATAAGTGGAATTTTAACATATTTGTCATTTTCTATCTGGGTATGTATATATATATATATATATTTTTTTTTTTTTTTTTTTTTTGCGGTACTGGGGATTGAACGCAGGGGCATTCTACCTCTGAGCTATACCCCAGCCCTATTTTTTTTATTCTTTATTTTGAAACAGGGTCTCACTAAGTTGTGGAGTGCCTCACTAACTATCTGTGGCTGGCCTCGAACCCGGATCCTCTGGTCTCAGCCTCCCAAATGCTGGGATTACAAGCGTGCGCCACCATGCCTGGCCCTCTATCTGGCATATTTCACTTAGTATAATGTGTTCGAGGTTCATCCATGTTTTAACATGTAATAGAATTTCATTCCTGCTTAAGGCTGAATAACATTCAACGATGTGTGTAGATAGATAGATAGATTTATCCATTGATCTGTGGTGAACATTTGGGTTGTTTCTACCTTCTGGCTATTGTGAATAATTATTGGCATTATTGGTACACAAATATTGGCACCAATGCATTGATATACGAGTATCTGTAGAAAACTTGTTTTCTTTGGGGTATATACTTAGGAATGAAATTACTCAATCATATGGTAATTCTATGTTTAATATTTTGAGGAACTGCCAAACAATAATCATTTTTATTGTGAATGATAATTTAATTTATATTACTTAGCTAGTGGTATGATACAAAGTGTGATAATAATTTACATTTATGGCTTAGCAAGTGCCGGCTATACTATTAGCTTCTCAGAACAAGCCACTATTATTAATGTCACTTCTATTTAGATGAAGAAAATGAGACTCAGAGAGGTTTGGTGACTGACTTGGTCAGAGTCACTCAACACATTGATGGTGACTTTGGCCTCAAACAAAACTGATATGGTGCCCACCGATATTCAATACTGCATGATACCCTCAATGGTGCCTCGTTGTTTCATCCCCACTGCTAGAGTGACCCTTAGGTCACCATGATTGTGACCATGTCTTGACTCCCATGCCAGACTGTCACTCTCTGGACAGAGGCTACGTCATGATGATCTTTGTCTCTCCTATGCTGTGCAGTGGTGGGTACATAATAGCCCTCGATACATGTCAGTTGTGTGGATGGGTTCCTGATGGAGAGGGAGGTGGGAAGAGGCAGGCACTACAGCGGGGCATTGGCCGAGAGGGCTTCATGATCCTGTCCCATTCTCCCCAGGACATGAGGGTGGAGCTGGTGTCTTTGCATTGGTGGTGACTTCTGCCCCTTCACTCAAATGAAATGTTATTTCTTGCTCCAATTTCCCTGGACCTGGACATTCCTGCTTTTGACGGGTACCACCTTCTGCTTTGATGATCACTTTGCTCCTCTGCCTCCCTCTGAGGTCAGCTGTTAGCACCAAACAGTGCGGGAACAGAGCAGGTGCTCAATACATGCTTTGAGGGAATGGACTTTGGAATGCACGGCCCCTGGAAGTTTCCCTCCCTCCCTCTCTTCTTCCTCCTCCTTCTTCTCATGCCTCTCTTCCTCCTCCTTCCTTCCTTCCTTCCTTCCTTCCTTCCTTCCTTCCTTCCTTCCTTCTTTCTTCCTTCCTTTCTCCTTTTTCCTTTTTGATGCTGTACTGGGAATTAAATACAGGGGCATTCTACTACTGAGCTATATCCCCAGCCTTTTTATTTTTTATTTTGAGACTGGGTTTTGCTAAATTGCCCAGATTGGCCTCAAACTTGCGATCCAATTCTCCTGCCTCAGCCTCCCAAGTCAAGTAGCTGGGATTACAGGTATGCACCACCATGCCCAACTTGGAAGATTGTACAGGATCCTCACTTAAATTTGGATTTCAGATAAAGAACAAATAGTTTTTTTTAGTATAATATGTGCTTATACTAAGCATTATTTGTTATCTGAAATTCAAAATTTTTAATTTATTTTTATTTTGGGGAGGCCTGGGGAATGAACACAGGGGCATATTCTACCTCCAAGCTACAACCTGGCCCTTTTTATTTTTTATTTTGAAACAAGGTCTTGCTATATTGCTGAGGGTCTCACTAAGTTTCTGAGACTGACCCTGAACCAGGGATCCTCCTGTCTTAGCCTCCCAAGTACTGTGTTCATGACACCCAGCTGAAACTTAGATTTAACTGAGTGTCCTATATTTTTATTTGCTAAGTGACAACCTTAACTACTAGACACTTACTACTTACTATCACGTCACCAGAATCCTCAGAAATGCTAAGAAGAGAGTAGGACATTGATTTCCCAGAGCTGAATTGTTAACTACTTTTTAATTTACAAGGTACAAATGGCAGGGGCATTTTCTCCTAAATGGAAAGTAGTCCTATGCCCGCAGCAATATAATTTCCATTTGAAATAGCAGTTTCTACCCCCTCTCTGATAGCTTTCCTCCGGTGTCACAATACTTCAGTGTCTGCTCTGGTTTTGGCTAATCCTGACATCCTGGCTGTTTGCTCAGGGATGTGTCTGCATGGGGATATTTGGGACCTTTCCTGAAGGCTGACACACAGGGGTCCTGCTCACTAGCAGGCTAATTGACCTCGTGTGTGGGATTTACCATACTCCTGTTTCCAAAAGTTCTTCTGGACTCGACTAGTCTATAACCCAGATCATCCGGTCCAGGAGTTGATTAGGAACTTAACTCAGTTTCCCTGTGAGCCTGTTTTTAATTTTGGCACTGGTGGGAGATGCTGTCTGATCTCCTGCAGCTTCTCCTGAGTTCACCTGAGCCTCCCTTCTCTGGATGTGCCTCAGATTTCAGGGGTCCAGATGAGGACTAGAGTCACTGCCTCTGGCCTGGGTGGTATCTGCTGGGGCTGGGGAACTGTGGGGCTGAGTCCTGGGGCACTGGAATGGTAAGGGTTCTCAGAAAGAACAGAGAGAATCTTTCCTTTGGTGTTTACTTACATGGTTATCCTCCTAAGTACTGAATCATAACACCCCCTATTGCTTCTCTAACTCATCTAATTTAATCTTGCCAGGATGTAATTACTTACTAGTCTGCTGATTTGGGGCTTTACAAACAAAACAAAACAAAAAGCATTACCTTTTCAGACTTACAAGCAGCTGGGCTGATGAAAAGCCACAAATTTGGGATAAAGGAGTAGTGGACGGGTGGCTCACCCAGGCCCTTGTGAATAGCAGCCGTGTAAATGGAGTGATCAAGAGCACAGACCCAGGGAAAGAGGGGGCTACTGAAGCAGCTCAGAGAACTTCAGAAGTTCTGGGTTCTACCCCGACAGTGGAGGAGTGAGGAAAGGAGGCGTGCGGCTGAGGGACTGACAAGTCTGTGTCTTTGCAGGTCTCAGTTCCTCTCCTGCACTTCCTGCCCTCCTTTCCCACCATGTTGGCTTGCTACCTCAGGAGACTGAGGGGCAGTTGCTCTGAAGGGAGCCTGTTGTGCACTTTCTCTATTGGATTTATAAAACCCTATCATGTGACTTCTTCTTCCACCTACAGAAGAGACTAGAGAAGTGGGCTGAAGTGGGTGCTATGAGGGTGCTTTGCTGGTGACATATGGAGCAGAGAATAGGACTGGCATTGAGGGGAGCCCTTGCCTGAGGCACGGAGAGCAGAATCAGAGATGGGGCCAGGAGGCTGAGTGGAGGGCATGGACAGTCCCTTCCTCTTCAGGTGTCTGCTCCTCCCTCCCCTCAGCTGGGCCTCTTTCTCAGGTCCCCTACTCCTTGCCATTTTCATATGATGACGTGGGGATGGCCAGAGGGGAGCCAGCCTGCTGGCCTCTTGCATAATCCGGTAATTGGCTGTAATTCGTGTATGAAATATTTGGAGATCTGCCTCCCTGCTAACTCCTACTTGAAGGATAATCACATCTCCACACACAGGCCTTTGGGCCACATTCTCCCCTCCCATCTCTGAGCCTCCTATCACAGCTTTGACTCCACCAAAGATTTTTGTAATTGCCCAAACCCTGTTTATTACATTTTTAACTTACTCTAATTTTTGTAAATCCCCATTCAAAGCAAAGGCCCTCCATTGATGTCTTTGAGTAAACATGGGAGTAAAACTCTTAGAAGCTGACAGAGAGGGAATCTGTCAGGCAGAGCATGCATGTTCTCCGTGTGACCAGAAGAGGGTCTTGCTCAGAATCCTGGGCATGGGGGTAAAATGTGTGTGGGGGTTGGTGGTGGTGGGGGGGGAGTGGTGAGGACTTCGCCTTATAGGTGTGAAATGACTGCAGTTCCTCTGGTTGTCATGGAAACAGCGCAGGGAGGTTGTTCAGAGTGGGAGGGCTGGGTGGGAGGCCTGGTACGTTCTTGGAGGGAGCGACGATGGGCCAAGGACAGGTGTGTATGTGCATGAAGAGCCTGATTTGAGCCCCCTTTTCTGAGAGCTGGCCTCAGAGCACTGCTTAGATCTGCCTGCTCTCTATGGGAAACCATTCAAGGAGAGGATGGAGAAAGAGTGGGTGAAGAGGGGCTAAGGCTTTCCCAGCTGTTCAGTGCTGGTGACATCTGCAGAGGAGCTTTGCATCCCCTCGAGGCTCCTCAGGGCAGGAGGAAGCAGCCTGGAGCAGGGCAACCCCAAAGAGGTTTAGTTCAGGCTGGGATATCACTACAGCCTTGAGTTCAGATACTGATTTCTTTAGGCAAGACTGGTTTTATAGAGCAGGTACACTAGGTGACAACATAGTTGATATATTTGGAGGAAGTACCAAATGGGCCCTTCTGCTCCCAAATAACCCTCTGCCCTGCCACCACGCCTGCACTCCCACCACCTGAATGTCGAGCCTTGGGCTGAAGCGCGGGCCTCCCTGGGCTCGTCCTGACCACTTCAGCCTCAGTGTGGACTAGTTTATCAAATGCTCCCGCAGCATCAGAGCCGCCTGGAGCCTCAGGAAACCTGGATGGGAGAGGGGACACTGGGAGAAAAGAAATGATGGAGAAGTGAGAGGCGGGACATTCCCAAGGCAAACTTTTCCCCATCCCCCTAATTTGCCCATATGTCCTGATGGGCGGCTATCAGTCCTTTCCTGCTCCATCTCAGGAGACTGAGGGGCAGCTGCTCTGAAGGGAGGTGTTGCTACATAGGGCGTGTTGGCTTAAGAGTGCAAGCACAAAGAGAGGAAGAAAAGTGCTGTTCTGGTGACAGGTGTGCGTGTGCGCCACAGCACCCTGCTTCTAGTGCACTTTCTAAAGCCTGTGGCTTGTTTCTCCCTCCACTGGACCCCAGGGGCCCTTCAAGGAGAGTAGCCAGATTAAATATGGGACACCCAGTTAAACTTGAATTTCAGATCAACAACGAACGACTTTAAAAAATATAATTATGTCCCATATGTTGCATGGGGCATAGTTATTATGATTTATTGTTTACCAGAAATTTAAATTGAACTAGGTTCCCTATATAGTTGCTTGCTGAATTTGGCAACCATAGCTGTGAGCAGCTGAGAATTCCAGAGCCCCACCTTCCCTTCCTTTGGGAAGGGACTTTGGAAAATATATGAAACGTTTTCTACCCTATCCTTCTCCCCCATCTCCTGCTCCCTTCTCTCCTCCCTCCACTCCCCTCAGTCTTCCACCGTCTCTTCCCTTTCCAAGAACATAAGTTTTAGAGCAATCTATGTGCAATCTCTGCTCCACTAGCTGCTGATTTGGGGTAACTGGCTTTACTCTTTGATCTTCAAGTCCTTCATGTAATTTGCAGATACTGTTAAGGCTTCCTGAGGCTTCTGCAAGGACTAAACAAGGCTGTATTTGGAAAGGTCCAAGTTCAGAGCCTGACATCATAAAATCTGCAACAGCTTTTGAGCTGTCAGCCTCTTCCCAACTCAAGCATTTGTGTGTACAGGTGCTATTTGTTTCCATCCCCCTTGCAACCCCAGTGCACACCGCACCTCCTCTGGGACCAGCTCTCACACAGCATTGGTGAGACTGCACACCAGGAGAAGCAGGTACGCACTTCACAGCCAACCCCAAACCTCCAGACCTGGAGGCTCAGGCCTCACTCTGTGAGGGGTCTTTGTTGCTTTTTGTTTTGTTTCTCTTCCTCTTTGCATATGTGCTGGGCAGCCTCTCTTCCCACCTCCCTCTCCATGGCGATGCCAGTCAGGCGCTTTGTGGTAGGTGGTCAATTAGCAGCCATCCTTTGCTGTTGAGAGTTCCTTTCCTGCCTTGCCCTTCTTTCTTTCCCTCCTTTTTTCTTCTTCCTTCTTCCCTCCCTCCCTCCTTCCTTCCTTCCTCCCTTCCTTCCTTCCATCCTCCCTTCCTTCCTTCCTTCCTTCTTTTCTTTTACTATGGTTTGAACCCAGGGACATTCCACCCCCAAGCTACACCACCAGCCCTTTTAATTTTTTATTTTGAAACAAAGTCTTACTAAGTTGTTGAGGTTCTCGCTAAATTGCTGAGGCTGGCCTTGAATTCATGATTCTCCTGGGATTATAAGGCATTCATCACCGCACCTCCCCTCACCCTCCTTCTTATGTCTAGTACAATATTTTCTCCAAGCAGATACAGTTGTTCCCACAAAGCAACTGTGGAGACACCATTCTCTGCTTATTCTTACTCTGTGTGATAGAGCCAGGGACTCTGCATGAATGACGCTCATTTCCATTCATTCTTACAGCCACCCAATGATGTAGGGGCTGTTAGTATTCTTGTTTGCAGATGAGGAAACTGGAGCTTAGAAAGGTTTATCTAAAAAACCCCTACACATCAGTAAGGAAATGATAATACCATAGAAAAACGAGCAGTAGATGGTAATAGACAATTCATAATGGAAGAAACCTAGATAATAAGCATTGGAAAAATTCATACCTCTCAAGGAATTGCAAACTAAAACATGAGTAAGTACTCACATCAGACATCTGTTTGGCCATACAGTGAAGAATACTGACATCAAGGAGTGGTAAGAACATAGGGCATTAGGAATGTCCATGGGTACCTAATTCTGGAGAGTAATTTAGCAATATGTTGGTCAAACCGAAGCACACACCCTTTCCTGCTTCAGTTCCATACACGATAGGAGAACACTCATAAAGTGATCCGAGAAGTGCACAATGACCACTGAGTGACAGGAGGAAAGAGGAACCAAGCTATCAGTCTCTGGCTGACTTCTGCCAGCGTGTGAGCTAAGATTGAAAAAAAATATATGAAAAGAAGAATAATATTTTGTGACACATAATTATATGAGATAACATTTTTTTTTATTGGAACACACTTTCTAAGGCTGCTTTCTGTCTATAATAGTAGAGTTCAATCATTGCAAGAGACCATATGACCTAAATATTTGCTATCTGGCCCTTTACAGAAAAAGATTGCTGACCCTTGCTCTAGGAGATGGATAAACAAACAATGGCCCATTTCAGAGCAGGATGTCGTGTGGCACTTGTACACGTATCCATAGAAGTAAATCTCAAAATAATTTGAGTGGAAAAAGGAATTTTCAAAAAGATTTCTAAAATATGGTACTCATTGTATAAAGCTTCAAGCCCATGAAAGCAGCATATATTATAGATACAGGTGTGGTAAAATTTCTTTTTTTTTTTTTTTTTTTTGCGGTACTGGGGATTGAACGCAGGGGCGTTCTACCTCCGAGCTATACCCCCAGCCCTATTTTTTATTCTTTACTTTGAAACCGAGTCTCTTACTAAGTTGCGGAGTGCCTCACTAGGTAGCTGAGGCTGGCCGCGAACCCGGATCCTCCGGTCTCAGCCTCCTGAATGCTGGGATTATAAGCGTGCGCCACCACGCCCGGCACAGGTGTGGTAAAATTTCTAAAAACTGCACCACTGATCACTGTGGAGAGGACGAAAGGGGGAAAAGATGAGAGGGTAGATTGAGCGAATTGTTAACATTTTGTTTTTTCTTTTGAAAAGGTGGAGAGATAACTATTTCTTAATGTTTATGTATTTATGCTAGTGATAAATACTCAAGTACCTATGTATGTAGATGTAAAGGCTACATATAAATTACATTAGATATTTCTCTGAAATGTTTCATGGTTAAAATAAACTTCCCCCCTTCCTTCTTTCTTTCCTTTTTTTTTTTTTTTTTTTTTTTGTACTGGGGATTGAAGCCAGGGACCTTCTACCTCCAAGCTACACCCTCAACCCCTTTTTTATTTTTAATTTTGAAACAGAATTGTAAGTTGCTGAGGCCCTCACTAAGATGCTGAGGGTGGCCTCAAACCTGCAATCCTCCTGTCTTAGCCTCCCAAGAACTGGGATTACAGGTGTGCACCACCATACCTGGCACACTAAGACATTTTAGGAAAAGAGAAGAGAGATTCAATAATTCAAAATCACACAGCTGGGAAGAAGCTGTTTTGAAGAGGCTGGATAGGAACTTAGTCTGTTAGACCCAGACATAAAATCTTAACCCAAACTATGTCTCCCTTGATTTACCTATGTAAATGTGAAACAAATGGTCTTTCTCTTTGTGCCTTCCATAAGAGTTTATAAATCAGAGTAGAGTCCCTTGGACCCAGCATGCCCTACAGGCACAAAGGTATCAGGTAATTTGGTCAGCTCCTTTTCATCAAGCTCCTGGACCCTGTCTACTCTTGTATAAGAGAAGACTCAGAGCTACTCCCAGGATTGATGGACACCCATGATGTCCATTAGAAGGCAACTCAGGACTCCTGGCACTTGGCATATAATAAAATGTCTTCATGAGCCTTGACATCTCAATAGCCTGGTACGAAGATGATGGCCTGGCATCCTGTGGAGGACAAGGGCTCCATATGAATCTTTCATACTCGAGGGACATTGGGGAGATGTTAATCAGATTTCCATTGCTGTGATAAATACCTAAGATAAACAACCTAAGAGGAGAAAATATTTATTTTGGCTCACAGTTTCAGCGGGTCAGTCTATGGTCAGTTGGCTCTGTTGTTTTGGGGGCTGTTCTGAGGCAGAACATCATGGTGAAGAGCAAGTGGTAAAGCAAAGGCTTTCACCTGTCCCATCCAAGGGCACATTGCCAATGACCCAACTTCTTCCCCTACGCCCCATCTCCTAAAGGTTCCACTACCTTCCAACAGCGCTACAGGCTGGTGACCAAGCCTTCATCATATGGCCTTCGGGAGACATTTAAGATACAAACCAGCTAGGCGTGATGGTGCATGCTTGTAATCCCAGTACTTAGGAGTCTAAGATAGGAGGATGGCAGGTTTGAGGCCAGCCTCAGCAACTTAGCGAGGCCCTTAGCAACTTAGTGAGACCTTGTTTCAAAGTAAAAAATAAAAAGGGTCGGAGGTGTACCCAGGAGGTAGAATGCCCTTGGGTTCAATCCCCAGTAAAAACAAACAAAAGGACAAACAAATCATAACAGAAGGCAACCTAAGCAGCTTCCTAAAATTTTGTTCTCTGAGTCCTCCTTGAAGGAGAATATATTTCCCCTCCTTCTCTCTTCTTCAAAATGGCACCCTCTGACCATTCCTATCCTCCTTTCCCTCTTGGAATAGTGGGGGTCCAAATAGAAAATAGAAAAAGGGCTCCTGCAGATGCAAGCAGACCTCTTCCCACTACATCCGATCTTGCAGGCCATGAGAGTGAGGCCCAGGCACTGGGTGAGGAGTTAGGCTCCTCACTCCTATGCCATTACTCTCCACAACTCCCATGTTCCTCTCACATTCGGAAATGCCTTCTCTTTTGTCTGCATTTTTCCTCCTATCCATCCTTTATTCATTTATTTTGGGGGGATACTGGAGATTGAGCCCAGGGGCATTCTACCTCTGAGCTATACCCCTCGCCTTATTTTATTTCTTATTTTGACACAGAGTCTGGCGAAGTTGCTAAGGGCCTTGCTAAATTGCTGAGGCTGGCCTCAAACCTGCGATCCTCTTGTCTCAGCTTCCCAAGTACTGGGATTACAGGTATGTGTCCACCATGCCCAGCTCTATCCATTTGAAAGTCCACTTCCTCCACTTCCTCCAGGAAGTCTGCCCAAATCCCCACCCTACCATGGCTTCTCACCTCAAAACTCCTTCAGAACTGGCTATCCAGGGCTCTTGAGCATTCCTGGTGTATCTCTTTGTTAGGGGCCCTTCCACTTCTCTTAGTGTGATCTGGGAATGAGTGGACCTCCAGGCCTATGCCTCAGGATGCCTAGCTGGGGGCCAGCACACAGTAAATATTCAGTAAGCTTTGGTGAATAAATCAATGAACAAATAAATAAATGGAATACATTTGAAGAAGCTTTAGAAGTATGTTCCTAGGGAGGGAGAGAGCCCCAAACCAGGTCAGGTGAGAGTCTGGCCCACCCTAGTCTGGTTTCTCAAAAGACGTGGCACCTTGGGCGTGGGGGAGGGGCTGCTTGCCTGGCCTCTGGCCCTGGGAGGCAAGAAACAGAGGAGGAGGTACAGCACCCAGGCCGGGCTCCGATGGGGTAGGTGCAGGGGTCACTTGCAGGGACCTTGGCATTGACCTCCCTTTGTTAAATTTTTGTTTATTTTTCTGTTTTTGCTCAATTACCTCAGACAATGACCCCCACACTGGCCAAGAAATGTGAAAACAGCTGAAGAAGAAATAAAGCAAAAGAGAAAAAATGAGGAAAAGGGGGTAAACAAAGAGAGAATTCACCTTTCATTGGCCTGCAAAGTCCTCGGTTGGAGAATGAAGTTAAGACACAAAAGCTTTGCAACAACAACATTGTGGGGGAAGGCATGAGAGGGAAGCCGAGCAGCCATTAAAGCAATTAAGAAAAGATTAAGGTCGCTCGGCGGTGGAGGGAGAGAGAGACCTATTAATCAATAGGCCAGAAATCGCAGCAGGCCACAAAATTATAAAACTAGGCAAACTGGAGAACGGGTAGGGCTGGCCTCCACGGAGTAACTGCAAAACAGAAACATTATATTCATTTCTCAAGCTTGGGGGAAAAACAGTTCTTAGAGGAACTATTTCCTTTTAATCAGCTAATGGAGACATCCTGAGGTGGGGGTGAGATCCACATTGATTTCAAGGCAAATTCTGAAGCATCAGTATCTAAAGAAAAAATGTAATAACGTGTGGAAACACTGTTACTAGGTTGGGAGGATTGTAGCAGAAAGCTGTGTGATCATAACCTTAGAAAGGACCTAAAATTCACAGAGCAGGTTCCATTATTGTTCTGAAATCTGTGCTGCTGATTCCAGGGGAAGCCCACTCTCATCCTTGCCTTATTGACAGCAGTTCTGACTGTGTGACTTGCCTTGGCCTCTGCAATGTCTGTCCCCTCTGGGAAGAAGCTTTAGGACCCAGCAGCACACAGTTCGCCATGTGCTCCCCACCCCCCCACCCCTTTGCAACAACTGCAGGACAATGTTGTAGATGGATTCCCCAAAGTAAACCAAGATGGGCAAAAGCTCAGCTGACAGAGGATCTTATATCTTTAGCAAAAAATAAATTTGGTTGTTTTATGCTACTGAGAAATGGGAGATGTTTATATTTCCTTGCAGCATGTCTCTGCTGGACAGAACCTTCATTGGCTTCCTATTTCTTTCTTTCTTTTTTTTTTTTTTTCTTTTTGTGGTACAGGGGATTGAACCCAGGGGCATTCTACCTCTGAGTTCCATCCCCAGTCCTATTTTTTATTATTTATTTTGAAACAGGGTCTCACTAAGTTGCAGAGGGCCTCACTAAGTAGCTGAGGCTGGCCAGGAACCTGGATCCTCGTCTCAGCCTCCCAAATGCTGGGATTACAAGCATGTGCCGCCACACCCAGCTTGACTTCCTATTTCTTACAGAATAAACCCTGAACTCTTAGTGCTGACATCAAACTCTACCCTGCACACCGATCCATCTTAGATTCTACTGTTTTCTTTGTGTCTTATGTGATGGATTTCCTCACTTGCCCTACAGGTGCTTTGCTGGGGCAAGTTTTGGTAAACAAGGTCCCTGGGTTTAAAGGTCTGAACTGCTCAGGCCCCCGTTCACGCTTTCTGCGATACCTGCTCTGGGAAGCCAGTTTTTTTCAATACTGGGGATTGAACTCATGGGCATTTTACCTCTGAGCTATACCCCCAGCCCTATTTTTTATTCTTTATTTTGAAACAGGGTCTCACTAAGTTGCGGAATGCCTCACTAGGTAGCTGAGGCTGGCCTTGAACCCGGATCCTCTGGTCTCAGCATCCCAAATGCTGGGATTACAAGCGTGCCCCACCACGCCCAGCTTGGGAAGCCATTTTAAATCATTTCCAGCTCAAAGTCATCTTTGAGTCACTGCAGCTTATGATCTGTGTCATTCAGATAACACTTACTTTTTACTAACAAGTATCTTATGTGTCGCTTACTAAGTGCTGGGCACTGGATTCAGAGCTTTACATTTGCTAGCACATTTATTTCTCACCCAACCTATAGAAAAGAAAAAGAAATAGAAACAGATTTGAGTGAACCCCTTGAAGTTGTATTTCCTTTCTCTAAGCTTTCTAACAGCCAATATATAGGAAGAAGGCAGGTCAGTTATATAACGACAGTGTCTTCAAAGGTGAAAACACACCCAGGCTTTGAAGGAGCCAAGCCTTCTCTCCTGGTAACCGCAAAAGAAGTTGCAGCCCTGGAATATCAGGACAGGTTGGGGGCGATACCAAGGGCTGGGACTTTGTGAGTGTGGACTGGAGGACGAGGCTATTGGTCATGAATCTGCATTAAAGGAGTTCCTTGCTTGTTTGTAAGAAAGATTAGTGGAGGCCATGCTTGGTTCTGCTATTGTGTGATGTCATAAACAGCCACTCCAGGACAGTCCTGTCACCCTCCAGCAACCAGCTCAGCAATATTACAGGAAGATCCAATTCCTAATGCAGTTGTGCAAGGTACCCAGCTCACTGCTGACTTGGCCAGGTTGTGGGGCGGCGGGTTTTCAAGCTCCTCGATGGTAAGGGACTGTGTATACTTAAAATAAATAAATGCAGCTGGGTGTGGTGGCGCATGCTTGTAATCCCAGCGTTCGGGAGGCTGAGACTGGAGGATCCGGGTTCGTGGCCAGCCTCAGCTACCTAGTGAGGCACTCCACAACTTAGTGAGACCCGGTTTCAAAATAAAGAATAAAAAATAGGGCTGAGGGTATAGCTCGGAGGTAGAATGCCCCTGGGTTCAATCCCCAGTACCACAAATAAATAAATAAATAAATAAATAAATAAATAAATAAATAAATAAATAAAATAAATGCAAGATATCTCTCTCCATGGCCAAGCCTGTGTCAAAGCAGAGGAATGGCAGCCTGGGGGTGTGGTGCCTGGCAGGGACCTGGGAGGGTTGCCAATGTCTTCTGTCTCTCATGAGATATTGAGGCAGCCACCTTGGGTCAGACTTGTTCCCTGTAGAAGATGAAGAGACTGGAGGCTCATCTCTCCAGACTGCCATCACCTTCTCTCCAGGGGCCCAGGGGGACTCACCACTCCTCAGGAAATCTGGAATTGGCTCTGGCACAGAGACACAGACTGAAAGGGACTCTTGGGGTCCACTTCTGTCCAGCTTGGAACATGTCTAAGGCAGGTGGAACCAGATATCTATCCCACCCACCCTGCCAAGGAGGAATCAGAGAATGTTTGCCTGGATGGCCCATGCTTCCTGGTGTGTCCCCTGGATGCCCTGCATGGGAAATAAACACCACTGTAGCCCCATGGCCTGTGGAGCTGACGTTTTACAAGTGGTTTACATGGCTCTCAGTTAAGAGATGCCCAGCTGGGTGTGGTGGTACATGCCCATAATCTCAGTACCTGGGAGGCGGAGATAGGAGGATGGCAGATTCAAGGACAGCCTCAATAACTTAGTGAGACTCTCAGCAACCTAGTGAGACCTTGTTTCAAAATAAATAAATAAATAAATAAATAAATAAATAAATAAATAAATAAATAAATAACATTAGGGCTGGGGGTATCACTCGGAGGTAGACCACCCCTGAGTTCAATCTCCAGTACCACAAAAGCAATAAGGAGAAGATGAGGAAGAGCCCACTTTTCCTTTCCTTATTGCAATAATTATCCCAGAGAACCAAGTGCCTGCTCAGGCCTCTCCTAGAACACTTAGTACTCCACTACAGCGAGTCCTCTAGAGTCAGGATATAGACCTACCTCTTCCTAGGTGGGGAATCACTTCAACTTGCTAAGTTTCCACTTCCTTATCTGTAAAGGGGACACAACATTACTAATATATTCCTTTCACTAGGTGGTTGTGGAAAAGTGCACCTGAGAGCTTGTGCTAATCAGAAACATTAGTTACTATTACTATTTGTTTTCGAGCCCAATAAAACATGATAGCATTTCTGCCACAGAGTTCTTCCTACTGCCTTCTGTGTTCCAGACGAAGCCCAGCTCCTCTGCGACCTCACTGTCCTATCCCTGGAACGCTGTGATTGATTTGATACTGAGTACGGAGTTGGTCCACCTTTTCCTGGTGACACCACCCTACACGTGTTCCTCTTCAGTCTAGGCCTCAAGACAGCCTCCTGGTCAGTGTTTGGGTTCTGGGGGAGGGGGGTGTTGTTGGTGGAGGTGGGGCTGGCTCCCCCTGCCATCTCCACGGGAGAGTGAACATTGGGATTCAGCTAATCCTGAAGGATGGGTCTTGAGAAGCCTTCTCTCAACTCTTTCTTGGGAAAAAGGGTCTCTGAGCTGAGAAGGGCTGGTGGTTGGATTGGTCCAGTTCTGTGGAAGGAGACAGATACTTTCGAAGGTGGCAAGAGAGACTCATGGGCCTTTACAAAGCAGATAAAGGAGAGGCCTGCTTCCATGGTGTGTGGACACCCAGAGACCCTGGCTAAACTCCTTCCCACAGGCAGGTCTGCCCTCATTAGCATGCCTACACTAAGGGCTGCTGGGAGCCACACTTTATGGATTATCTGGAGCTAAGAATAATCCCCAAACTCATGAACACAGGCTTCAGGAATATAAAAGAGATGAGGACTGAGTGGGTGGGGGACGGGACGCTGACCACCAGACAGGCAAATAATACTCATATTCCTGTGAAAAGCTTCTCGTACTATTTGGTCTCAAGTATCTTTTCACTCTTAAAATTATTGAGGACCCCAAAGAACTTTGAATTGAGAAATGTTTAAATATTTATTTATTTTGTGGTATTGGAAATTGAACTCAGGGCATTCTACCTCCAAGCTACAATCCCAACCCTTTTTATTTTTATTTTTTGGAAACAAGGTCTCACTGGGTTGCTGAGAGTTTCACTAAATTGCTGAGTCTGGTCTTGAACTTGGTAATCCTCCTATCTCAACCTCCCAAGTACTGGGATTCCAAAGCTGGGATTCCACACATGGCTAAATATTTATTTCTTAAATATTTATTTTATTTACTGAAAGAATCCTCAAATGTGTCCATTATATGTTAGCAGAAATAGTGTATTTTTATGAAAAATGACTTTATTTTTCACAGCAAAAAATAGGAACCAGGGAGAGGAGCCACATTGTTTTGCATTTTTGCAAATCTTGTCTTCTGTGAGATTACAGGTTTGTAGAGTCTGGAAAATGCTGATGTGCATTCCTGAATAAATGAGAGTGAAATTCAAATGACATCTAGTGCTATTATGAAAATAACTATAACCTCAGGCAGGGTCTTAGGAACACACCCCCCACCCCCGAAGTCTCCAAACCATACTTTGAGAACCATGGTCCTCGCGGACACTGGAAATAACCCTGCCCTTCTAAAGTTTCCAAAGTTTCTATTAACTTTGTAACTTCCCTCCCTTTTGCTCTTTCTCAAACCCTGGTCTGTATGCTAGAATCTTCATGAATTAAAAACCCTACTGCCAGGCATGGTGGCACACACCTATAATCCCAGCTATTTGGGAGGCTGAGGCCGAAGGATGGGAAGTTCAAGGCCAACCTGGGGAGCAATCAGGACCCTGTCTCAAAATAAAAATGAAAAAAATAAAAAATAAAAGGATGAGGATGAGGATGAAGCTAAGTGGTAGAATGCTTGCCCAGCACGCATGAAGCCCTGGGTTCAACCCCCAATACCACAAAAACAAACAAGAAAACCCTTGATGTGCCAGGTACTGCACTAAGTGCCAGAAACACAAAGAAGAAAAAAATCACAGGTCCTGACGCCAAGCAGCAGACAGCCCTCAGGAAGGTGGGCAGGAGACCTCCTCAGCACAAGAAGAGCTACATCCCCTAGGCGCAGAGGATGCCAGGCTTAGACAGAGTGTTGAGGACACAAGTGAAGCAGAGCCCTGGGCTTCCAGAATGGATCTGAGAGAGACCCTTGGAGCAGTCAAAGGGTCCAGCAGGGCTCCCAGTGAAGTGCCCTACAGTTGAAATAATCAGGGAAGTCTTCCTGGAAGAGTTGGGATGAAGGTCCTAACATGGTCTTCCCAGCACCTCCTAGCCTGAGAGAAGGTCTGGGGCAGGGTTCAGCGTGGTGAAAAGGAGACTGGCCTGAGAGTAGGTGGGTGGGGAAGAGCACGGGTGGAGGCGGAGGGAGAGTGGGGTCCAGCAGGAGACTTAGTATTTGGGATTCTTGCGCGAGCTGGCCTCTTCCTTCAGCGTAAGAACTCTGGGCTATTGTGGATTTACAGAGCCTCATTGGCACCTCCTAAGCAGAGAGCTGCCCAAATCCTACACTGCCATTAAAATCTGGGTCCCACCTGGGCCCTCCTTGCCTTCTTCTCTGACCCAGTTAACACATTATTCTTGCCTTTCCTTCGTGGCAATGGTGGTGGGGATAAGGCACACAGAAGGGAAGAAGGGGACAAGTTGTCAGGGAGTCACCAGACACAAGTTCCTAAATCGCTGCAAAGAATGGACATTTTGATAATGGAGGCTTGTTTGCATGATGGCTGGATTAACATCTCAGCAGTGATCTGGCTCCTGCCAAAGAAGCTGCAGCGTCTGTGCCGGCCCTCCTCCCCCACGACCCCTTTCTGGACTTCTCTGGGTCTCAAGTTTAGTTACTTGAAAAGTGAGAGAGGTGGTGTCCAAATGCCAACCCAGTGATCAGCCTCAGCAGAATCAGTACTTGAAAAGTATAGACGACTGTACCCCTCCCCACCCTGGGGCCCTGGGAAGATGAACCATCCATAGGTTTCCAGAGGGTTCCACTCAGCCAGGTTTGTGGTATAAGATGGTATCTCAGGTTTTTGTAGCTGTCATTTATTTATGCAGTGCTAGGAATAGAACTTTATTTATGCAGTGCTAGGAATAGAACCTGAGTATAGATACCTTGTGCATGCTGGGTAAGCACTCTGCCACTTAGCCACACCCCCAGCCTGGTATCTAAGGTCTTTGTTCTCTGTTCAGAATATTTTTGCGGTACTGGGGATTGAACTCAGGGGCATTCTATCTCTGAGTTGTACCCCCAGCCCTATTTTTTATTCTTTATTTTGAAACAGGGTCTCACTAATTTGCGGAGTGCCTTACTAGGTAGCTGAGGCTGGCTGGGAACCCGGATCCTCCAGTTTCAGCCTCCTAAATGCTGGGATTACAAGCATGTACCACCACGCCTGGCTCAGAATATGTTTTGGGGAAACCAACCTCTACATGCATCAAGAAAAGGTCCAGAAAAACCTCTGGTGAAGCAGTATTTGGGTAATTTTAATAATCAGTTTCTAATATATCTATTTAGTAAATTTAAATTTTCAGGATTTGGCTTGCCTAATTTGGTTTTCCTTGTCTGCTATGCTTGAGATGGTTTAGTTTTGCTTCTCTGAAAAAAGATAAGAATGGCCTAACTAGCTGGGCACACACATGTAATCCCAGTACTTGGGAGGCTGAGACAGGAGGATTTCCGTTTAAAGACCAGTATGTGATAATTTAGCAAGACCCCATTTCAAAATTAAAAATAAAGCCAGGGGTGTAGCTTAGAGGTAGAGTGCTCCTGGGTTCAATCCCCTGTGACGCAAACCACAGTGGCTCTAAGTATGTCCCTAGAATCCCAAATTTGGTCTAAACTTCTGAAAAGACTAAATGGATCTTCTACCAAACCAATAGATGGATAGAGGGAGGGAAGGACAGATGGACAGACTGGGCCAGGGATCTGGACAGTTTGCAGGGAGGGAGAGAAGTAGAACAAGACTGGATGGAAAGGGATGGGCTTGCATAGGAGCACGTGTGTGGGAGGCAGAAGGGCCATCTGTCCTGGGCACTGGCCACTGGAGAATGTTAAATTGGAATTCAAAGGTGATCTAAGGAAATGAATACCTGGTTGAAAAACAAGAGATTCAACCGCTGTCCAGGTGCCAACTTCAGGTAGCTTGAGAAATAACCGTGATGGCTGGGACTTTGTGGTAGCTCTGGGCAAGCAGACAGGGCTGTGTGTTGGCCTTCCCCTTCCAGTACCGGCTCTGGAAGATGCCATGTTTTCCCTGAGCTCCAGGTCAGAGGTAACAGGGCCAATTTGACAACCTAGACTGGTTGATCCCAGCATCTCATCCACCAACCCGCTTGCTTCTGTTTCCCCACCTATGAAATGGAGAAGATAGCATTGTACACTTCGAGAGCCCTAGATTTTTACTTTTGGAGCTGGGTCGGTGATCATTATTTTATAGATGTGGAAACCAAGACCAGAGGTGCTAAGCGGCTTGTCTAAGCTCACATGGTTAGTACCGGAGCACCTAGGACATGCATGCAAGACTAGGATTCTCTTTACTTCCCCGGATGACCATGAAAAATAAAGAAAAGGAAGAAAGACAGGGAGGGAGGAAAGAAAAGAAGATATGAAATGAGATTGTTGAACAGGAATAATCTTTAAGTCCTATCCAGCTCTGGAGTTTAGCAAATTTTATTTAAACTTCAGTCAAGACTAGCCCAGAGATTTTGGTCATCATATTGTAAGTGAAGTGTTTTCTACATGTTCTGTAAACCAGGCTGCACCCCTCTGTGATTTTCCTTCCTCCCGCTCTCCCTTCCTTCCTTCTTCTTTTGTGTGTGTGTGTGTGTGTGTGTGTGTGTGTGTGTGTGTGGTACTAGAGGTTGAACCCAGGGCCAAGGGCCATTCTACCTTGGAGCTTTACTCCCAACCTATTTTATATTTTATCTTGAAACAGGGTCTCAGTAAGTTTCTGAGGCTGGTCTTGCACCTGCACTCCTCCTGTCTCAGCCCCCCAAGTACTGAGATGATAAGCATGTACCACCACGCCCCGCTTCTCTGTGAATCTTCTATTGCATTACCCTAGAGAAGAATGGAGACCCTAGAAATGCTGTTACTTTCCTAAGATGAGGCTGGAAGAAACCTGAAAACTTCTCTGTAATGAAAAAAAGCCCCCAAAGGTGAGGCTTCCTTCTCCTTTAGTACTATATACCTTGCCCTTGTGCTGTTTTTCTTTCTACTGCTTCATCCCCCTTCCGGAGAATTGGACAAGACCCCCACGTAGAGAGAAGCCTCCATGTCAGCCCTCCACATCTGCTGCAGAGTACAGGAGTAGCTATTAACAAATAAGTAGTCAGTGGAACAGAAAGGACCAAAATAATGCATTATATCTAAGAATAATCGGATCAGGCAGGTGGAGGAGGAGAGGTGGGAATCAGAAGCCACACAGGAGTGGACAGAGAGCCTCCAAAGGCTGGAATGAGGCTTATTGAAAAGCCCTTCTGGGCGGAGGCACGTGTCTGTGCCGATGATACTATGTAGATCGGTGGTAAAGCTATCCTCCTCACAAGCTGCAGAGAGACGCTGTTTTTTGTGGCACCAGATAAGAAAGAGCAGCATAAAGGGAGAAACAGATCAACAGAACAGTGGGGGCCATTTGCTTTTCTACTTCATTCATTTTTTTTCTCTCTTTTCTAGGTTCTGTGGTCTCTGATGAGCTCTGGAGCTTGCTGGGTGATTTAACAGATTTTTTTTTTTCTAAACTTACTGACAAGCTCCAAACTTCTAATAAGCCGCCACAGAAGCTAGCTGGCACCAAGGAGAGAGTCACAGGGGTGCTTATGAATGCTCCCTGGGAAAGCTGTTAAGATTCATGTGTTAGTAATTCTCTCTTTGCAAATGCTTCCTGCTTAGGCTGGCCAGCCTCAACTTACTGCAGAGTGCAAGGAGACTTTGGCCAGAGGAGTTGCACTGGGGCGCATGCTGAGTGGAAGATGGCCGTGGTTGGAAGATTGATGGTTAAGAGCTTGACTTTCCCAGCAGGACCAAGTCGTGTCTGTTCATTGGCCCACGTTGCTGGCGCACTCACTAGATGTTGTGCCCATCTGATTGTTTTATAAAGGAGAGTTGGGCCCAGAGGAGAGCCATGACCTGCCAGAGATGGAATTGATTCCCCTGTCCATATCCACCTCTTCTCATATGTGTGATTCTTCAACCATAGTTATGTGGTGTGGGGAAACAGGGCTTCTCTTACCCTGTTGTAGAAGCATGAATTGGTAAACTCTGCTGGGTGTTTATTTGGCAATAATAATACAACCGAAGCCTTAAATACATTTGTATGCTTTATCCCAACAATTGTGTTTCTCAGAATGTATTCACAGGAAATAATCAAATAGCATTTGAAAGCAAATGTGCAGAGTGCTTATTGCACTGTTTCTCGTAACAACATCAAAACAGCGGGAAAGACCCTCAACATCCATTCCCAGGGTTTGTTGATAAACAAAGGTATGACCCGACCTTGGTGTAGTATGCAACCATTCAAAATGATGCCGACCCACATTATCACAGGGACTTATAGTCACAATATAGTGTTAGATTTTAGATGGAAGGCTACAAAAGAGCATTGTAAAATATGACTCCTTAATTTAGTTTTGGTAAATAAATATCACACACATACATAAAAATAGTCTGAAAGGATATCTATCAAAAATATTGCTGAGTCTGGTGTGGTGGCACATGCTTGTAATCCCAGTACTTGGGAGACTGAGACTGGAGGGTCCGAGTTCATGGCTAGCTTCAGCTACTTAGTGAGGTCCTGTGCAACTTAGTGAGACCTTGTTTCAAAATTAAGAATGAAAAATAGGACTGGGGGTGTAGCTCAGAGATAGAATGCCCCTAGGTTCAATCTCCAGTGCCACACACACACAAAAAATGTGGCTGGGCATGGTGGTAAACACTTGTAATCCCAGTACTTAGGAGGCTGAGATAGGACGATCATGGTTCAAAGCCAGGCTCGGTAACTTAGTGAGGCTCTCAGCAACCTAGTGAGACCCTGTTTCCAATAAGAAACAAAATTGGGCTGGGGGTATGGAATAGCTTGGGTGTAGAATGTCTCTGAGTTCAATCCCTAGTACCAAAAAAAGAAAAAACAATGTTGACAGTGCAGAACACTGTAGTGACACATGCAAACTCACATTTATAGCAGTACAGTTTACAACAGTCAAGTTAGAGAACCAACCTAGGTGTCCAGGGATGAATGGGAAAATCATGGCCTATACATAGAATGGAGTTTTACTCATCCATAAAGAAGAACAAACTGGAGAATATCATGCTAAGTCACACCAAGAAAATCAAGGGCTGTGTGCTTTCTTTCATATGTGGAAGCTAAAAAGAAAAAAACAAAAGGGACCTCATAAAAACTTGAGTGAGACCAAGAGTGAGACTAGTAGAGTAGTAGAAGTGGATCAAGGCGGGGGGGAAGAGGGGAGGGGAAAGAAAGGGAGGAACAAGGAAGGAAACAAACCAAATAATGTTACGTGCATATGTGAACGTACTGCTATGAATCTCACTATCATGTATAATTACAATGTACCAATAAAATCCTTATAAAAATGTTGACAGCTTGGTGGGATTCCAAGTGGTTGTCTTTCTTTTGGTCTATGTTCACATTCTCTATAGTGAGTATATATTTACTTCTGCCAAGTCTATAATAGGCTCATTGGAGAACACTTGGTCTATGGCTGCAGGTGAGACAAGGATGGACATAATGCTGGGCAGGTAGGCCCCAGCTGGGCTGTTTCTCATTGTTGAGCACAGAAGGCTGGGCTGACTCCAACCTTCCTCAAAGACCCCTGGGTGACAGGATCTCATTAGCCAGCACAGCTCTAAAACACCCGCAGGCTGTATTCAGGCTCACAGAGCCTGCTTCTCTTCCCCTGGGAAAGGAAACTGTTCATCAGGACCAGATTCTGAAGCCATTTGCCCCGTTGCCTGCAGGGGGAGCGCTGCTAGGTCCTCATCCTGCTGCCCAGGAAATGGTAGGGGGCAAGGAAGGATGAAGAGAGTAATTGCCTGCATTTGTCTTAGGTTATAGTAGAGAAAATCTTATGAGGAAGCCAATAGCTATTAAGCAAAGTTTTTGCATACAAAAACAAAACATGTCAACCCAACTACTACTCTTAACTTTTTCATTCCGGCATCAAGGAATAACCACGTTAGAGGTCTCTAAGATATCCCACCTTTTGTATTAATTTAGGGGAACATGTAGGATACCTCCGTCAGTGAAACAAAGAGCTTACCTCCATATGCATTGTGCATTTGGATTCTGTGTCCCCTAAAGTCAACTGGAGTAAATGCCTCCTCCTACTCTGAGGTTCTGATGGGTGAAACATAGCCCAAGGATCAGTAGCCAATTGTGAAACAAGGTACACCTTTATGGGTTTCTGGGCTAGCTAGGCGTGGTGACACATGCCTGTAATCCCAATACTTGGGAGGCTGAGATAGGAGAGTCCCAGGTTCGAGGCCAGCCTCGGCAACTTAGCAAGACCCCCTTTCAAAATAAAAAACAAAAAGGGCTGGGAATTTAGGTCAGAGGTAGAATGCCCTGGGCTTTAATCCCTAGTACCAAAGAAAGGTTTCCAAGCTAATGCCAGCTCCCCCTAAAGCAGGCCTTTGAGCAATGTTGGGCAACCCTAAAAGCAGGACTGGAGAAGATGGCCGAGGCTTCATGTCAAAGTGGCAACTGCCGTTCTCTTTTCCAAAATCTCTGCCTCGTCTGTTCTATCCCCAGAACTTAAGACTAGAGTGTCAGGAAAGGCCAGTTTGAAGTATGTTCACTAGAAGAAAAAGAACAAGACAAAACAGTAAATATACCTGCACTGTCAATTCTCAGCTGATAAACCCACTGGTCTACCCAAACCCACAGCCAGGCAGATGCGAGGCAGGAAGTGAAAACAGAAGGCCATGAGCCTTTTTTTTTTTTTTTTTTTTTTTTGCGGTACTGGGGATTGAACTCAGGGGCATTCTACCTTCGAGCTATACCCCCAGCCCTATTTTTTATTCTTTATTTTGAAACCGAGTCTCACTAAGTTGCGGAAGGCCTCACTAGATAGCTGAGGCTGGCCGCGAACCGGGATCTTCCGATCTCAGCCTCCGGAATGCTGGAATTACAAGCGTGCACTACCACGCCCGGCTCGGCCATGAGCCTTTTATGTGTAGTGACCCTAACCGCTGGCAGGCTGCCCCCCTCCATGGAGAGAGACCCTGGACAGGGAGCAGGATGTTTCTCTACTGCTCACTGGGGTGAGGAGGGCGGGGGGGGGGGGAGTTTTCTCTTCTCTCCTCCCCATAGACAGAGACAGGAACACAGGAAGAGAACAAGCCTTCTCTCTCACTGGCAATGCCACACCCGACGGAAAGGAAGGACTGAAGGACGGGCGCCATACCTCACTCCTCCCACCTTGGGTCCAGACCATCCCTGATCTCTGCTGCTCTGAGCTCATCCGCCCTGACTTGGTGATACCTGGCAGTTGTCTTCTTCCGGCCTGGAGACAAGCTCGAGTTTTCTTTCCCCATCTCCCTAGACAGGGGCTCTGAAATCTCTTCCTGTGATACCAAAACCCACTCCAGGGCTCCCTGAAGGAGATAGTTGTCCTTGGTTGCCAATCCTGTCATTCCTCCTGAAGTGCTGATGAAAGACCAGGGAAGCTCAGACAGGAGAGGAGGGATTGGTCCCGAGGGCTGAAACATTGTCCTCAGGAGACAGTCCTAAACCCCAAAGTCAAGTTTCATGAATGACTTTCCTACTCTCTCCTTTAGACAATGGAGCAACATGGAAGATTAAATAAGGACCTCTAACACCAAGCATAGGCCTCCTCATATTCCAGAGTATGGCTTAGTTATGAAACAACTGTAGACAAACAACTTTGGAATTTGGGCCTCTTTTCTAGTTCTGTCCCTAGCCCCTCTGAAGAAGCAGGTCTGGATGGCCATAATGCATCCTTCCCTCCAATCTAACTGCAGCTGGTTGGACCAGGGCCCCTGACTTCAGAGACACTTATAAACTCCCTTGCTTAGGCAATCTAGCAGTATTTAGTAGTGGGCATTTGAGATTGAGGCCCTGGTGAAAGCAAGCTGGCGCTAACACCAGGCAAACCCAAGCCATCTGCAGGTCAAAACTGGAGGGGCAAGGCTGGGGAGAGGAGGCAGAGTGAGATGCCCTGCAAAGGGAATATGGCAGCCAGGTGTGGTGGTGCACGCCTATAATCCCAGTACTTCAGAGGCGGAGACAGGAGATCCCAGGTTTGAGGCCAGTATGCAGTAACTTAGCAACACCTTGTTTTAAAATAAAAATAAAAAGGGGTGGGGGTATATCTCAGAGGTAGAATGCCTCTAGATTCAATCCCCAATATGAAAGGGAAGAAGGAAGGGGGGGGAGGGAGGAAGAGAGAAAGGGAGGGAGAGAGAGAGACTGTGGCAGACTAGAAGAGAAAGGCTGTGGATGAGACAGAAGGGGTGGGGGTTGGGCAGTGGTGGAGAGAGGGATGCAGTGAGACCGAGAGGCTGGAGGTGGAGAGCCTGCGAGGGGTGGGGACACCTTTTCTGACTCCTTGTGGCTTCATTAGTACCAGCTTCACTTCCGGAGACTGGAGACTGAATTAGCAAATACCGAACCGTTGTGACCTGCTTCCCTATCCTTTCTGTGATCATTCTCTTCTCTATGTTCCTGTTTCTTGCTGTCCCTGAGCTCTGGTTCAAACTGATCCTGGCCAGAGGGTGGGCATGTTCTGTTGAGCGGACCAGGTGTGGAGGGACAGAGACAGTTGCAGGGACTAAAAATTAGGAGCCAGTGACACACGGGAGTCTAGGCAGAGGAGCCATGGGCTTCTGGAAGGAGAACTGGCGGAGAACTGGGTTCCTGCCCTGCGAGGCCAGAAAAGGCAGGAAGGGAGGAAGAAACTGGCCAGGTCAGAGCAGGATTCAAGCTCTGGAAATAGTGGGCAGGATTCACCCAAACGGATTCCATCACTAGACCTGGGAGCCAAGGGTTCTTACAGAAGAAGACCTCTTTTAAAAAACAACAAAGAGTACTAGGGAATTAAATTGGCCAAATTATGTTACATGCTCCTACAAATATGTAATAACAACCCCCACTATTATGTCTAATTATAATGCACCATTTTAAAAAATCTTTTTCCTTCTTTTTTCTTTTTCTTTGTTGGCACTGGAGATTGAACCTCTGAGCTATATTCCCAGCCCATTTTGTTACTTTTATTTTGAAATAGGGTCTTGCTGAGTTGCTGAGGCTAGCCTTGAATCCGAAATCCTCCTCAGTCTCCCAAATCCTGGGATTATAGATTTGTGCCACAGTGCTCGGCTAAAAAAATCATTAGAAATAAAAAATTAAAAAGTTGTAAAACAACAACAACAACAAAAAGAACGTTTATAAGTGTATCCAGAGCCCCACATAGTTTGAACCTTTATGTAGAGGAATAGCTATCACCAAACCACTTCCAGCAAGTTTTGAAGGACTCTAACTCCAACTCCAAAGTTCCTAGGACTTCTAACTCCACAAATATCCTATATACAGCCAATTCTAATTATTAGCAGTAGGTATGTTCTATAAAGTTGCTTTGAACACTGAATTAGCAAATACTGTACTGTTGCCTCCAGGAAAACACAGGGGAGTTTCCTGCTAGCCTCTGGCTCACAACATTCTTGTCAACCAATCAATATGGAACCTTGTTTTATGTGTGTTTTTGCTTAAAGATGCCTTATTTAGTATATATCATTGACCCATGACATCGAACTCACAGCCAACAGTACAATAATTCATGCCTCAATGGAGCTCATTTGATACACATATTTTCTCTATAAGATACTAGACAAGTCACCTGCACATCCAGGACTCCTGCAAGTTGTCCATGCTGTCCTGCGCTTCTGGGTCTGGACATGTTATTTCTGCTCCTGTGAATGCTCTTTCCAACTCTCCCTCCCCACACTCTCTCTGAAACTTGTCCTAAGTCTCCCCCCCCCCAAAAAAAAAAAAACCAAACCTGACACCCAGTGAACATCTACTCATTTTCCAGGCTCAACTCCAACAGTACCTTCTCAGTGAAGCTTATGCTGAAAATCCTGAGAGACATTGGTTCTTTCTCAAAAGCCCTTCCTTCCTTCCTTTCTTCATTTCTTCCTCCCTCCCTCCCTTTCTCCCTCTCTCCTTTCCTTGAATTGAACTCAGAGGCTTTCTACCTCCAAACTACACCCCCAGCCCTTTTTACTTTTTATTCTGAAACAGGGTCTTATCGAGGTGCTGAGGTCTTGCTAAGTTGCCAAGGTTGGCCTAGAACCTGCAATCCTCCTGTCTCAGCCTCCCAAGTACTAGGATTACAGCATGTGTCACCGTGCCTGGTTCCGTTCATTTGCCTTTCTTTCTCTCTCTCTCTCTCTCTCTCTCTCTCTCTCTCTCTCTCTCTCTCCCTCCCTCCCTCCCTCCCTCCCCCCCCCACCGCCCTCTTCTCTCCTCTCTCTTTTTCTTTCTTTGAGATGGAATCTTGTTATTCAACCCAGGCTGCTTTCAACCTTCTGGGATCAAGCCATCCTCCCCAGTTGCTAGGACTACAGATGCACAAGTTCTTTCTGCATTAACACTAGAACCCTCACCACACTGCTTGTGAAATTCTTCATGTGTTCTCCTCCCCAATACACCTATCTCTTTCAGGCAAGAGAGTATTATTATTATTATTATTATTATTATTATTATTATTATTATTATTAATTCTGTTATTCCTAATAGACACTCAATAAATATCAAATGACAGAATCATAGAAACAGGAAGGACACCAGTTACATGGACTAATACCAAGTGGGACTTTATCTTAGATCCTTAGCAAGTTTCCCTGCCATAGATCAGACTTGGTTCTATCAGAGACAGACCTTTCAGGAAGGGATCTACTGAGAAAAGAGGACTAAACCCCAGGGGCTGGAAGTATTTCTCCCTGCAGCAGGGCATACAAGTGACCGCTAACTTTTAGTGGAGACACGTTTATGTCTGCTGACAGGGTGAGCAGATAAGGGGTCAGTGGTCTCCCATCTGGAAATTGAAAAGTGCCTGTATGCAATTGCACTTACTTATATAAAAGTGCTGAAGAGTACTTTGCTACATTAAATATTAAGTCTCCTAACTGTAATATCGGCTCAACTAGATACCTGTACAAAAAGATATAGGCAAAGCCGGGCATGGTGGCGCACGCTTGTAATCCCAGCATTCGGGAGGCTGAGACCAGAGGATCCGGGTTCGCGGCCAGCCTCAGCTACCTAGTGAGGCACTCTGCAACTTCGTGAGACTCGGTTTCAAAATAAAGAATAAAAAAAAAAATAGGGTTGGGGGTGTAGCTCGGAGGTAGAATGCCCCTGAGTTCAATCCCCAGTACCACCACCAAAAAAAAAAAAAGATATAGGCAGACCATTGTTTTCCTAACTTTTTGTCTCCCTCCTTCTATTAATTTATTCCTTGATTCCAAAATTTTAAAAGAGACTGTCAAAGAAATGACATTTTACATAACTACGTTCCCATTTTTCTAGAAGCACAGAACTGCCAATTGAGCTTCTGAATACCACGAAATGCCACATAGTGCTGAGTGTGTTGGTGCACACCTGTAATCCCAGACACTGGGGAGGCTGAGGCAGGAGGATTCCAAGTTTCAAAACAGCCTGGGCGATGGGCGTGGTGGTGCATGCTTGTAATCCCAGCATTTGGGAAGCTGAGACCAGAGGATCTGGGTTCACAGCCAGCCTCAGCTGCCTAGTGAGGCACTCTGCAACTTAGTGAGACCCTGTTTCAAAATAAAAAATAAAAAATAGGACTGGGGGTATAGCTCAGAGGTAGAATGCTCCTGAGTTCAATCCCCAATACCAAAAAACAAACAAACAAACAAAACAGCCTGGGCAATTTAGTGAGGGCCGAGGGTACAACTCAGCAGCAGAGTGCCCCTGGGTTCAATCCCCAGAACTGCGAATAAATAAATTAATTAATTGATGAAAGAAAGGAAGGAAGAAGTGCATGCCACATGGAGTTGCTCTACTCCAGCCAAAATCAAGATGCTGGATACTCACTTAAATTATGGTGGTTAAATATGTGATTTCTACCTGGCTCTTAGAATGTTGAAGTAATTACTGAGAATCTCATTGGTTTTATTGGAAACTTCAGGTAGAGAATATCTGAAATCGATGTTTGAATCACCACTGGCTCAAGACAGCACCGTGCACACTTGTGAACATAAGGAGATGCTACTTGGCTTTCTGACCAACACCTGCCCAGTCCAGGTAAAGTGGCCCTTGGCCTCTCTCTTGGGTCCTGTTCTCAACAGACCCCTATGATCCATCTCAGCTGTCCCTGCCGTGATGTGGTGGGCTGTGATCATTTGCCTTTTCCTTCCTTTCCCATGGCCCTAGTCAAGTGCCAATTAATGTTGGCTGAATTATCGCATCCCTTCTCCTCAGCTGTGGCTACACGGCTCCCCTCTGGTAAAATGATCTCATCCAAAGTCCCCTGATGCCCTTGTGTCTCAGAGTCCTTTGCACTAAGAAGGCATACAAGAAATGGCCAAGCCTGAGCTAGAGCTCAAAGAATCCCAGGGAAGCTGTGGCTGAGCTGGGTACAGGGAGTCACAGCCAACCTCCAACTCATCTCATCGTCTCCATACCAGGTGGAAGAAGGAAATGACATCATTATATGTCCAAACACCTCCATAGGCACACAGCATTACACTTCGTGGAAGACCCCTGTTCCTATCAAAATAGGGGCCTTCCTGAGGTCCTCCTGCCTCATGGTTGGATGTTCCTATGCCCTGGACTCTCTTGCCATCAACTGCCTGTCCATTTGGGCTTCCTCCTCCCTGCTGCAGCCAGGGTGGATGCAAACACCTTTGGGCTCTGCCTCAGCTCTTGAGTGAATACATTCGTACCTGTGAGGCCTCGGGTTCCCCTCCCAGGGCTACTGCTCTGGACAGATGCGGTCCCCTTCCACTGGTCCCTTGAGTCTGGCAGGAGAGAAGCACCATGCTGACTGGTCTCACTTTCAACTTCTCATCGCATGTCTAAAGTGAGCACCATCTAGAAGTCCCAACCTTCTCCCAGCCTTCTCCTTCCCCTTTTCCACCTGAGTATTTCCCATGCCTCTGCTCTCCCCAAACTTTCAGCCCCCCTCCTTGCTAATAAAATAGTCTTAAAATAGAACCACCAAAAGGGAGCCACCTTTGTATCTCATCACCAATCCATCCACCCACACTGGCACCATCTGCTCTGCCTCCCTGTCCCTGCACCCCTGTTTCTGAGGCTGACCCTCCAATGGGGTAACCAATCCTCTTAGTTTTGCTTGTGTCTGAGGGTTACCTTGGAATTGGAACTTTCAGTGCAAAAAAGTGGGCAAGTCCTTGGCAAACCTGCCTTCCACAGTGAACAGGATTCTATCCATCACGCAGTCTGGGACTCTTCCTGAATTCCTCCTGCATCATCATTTTTTCTTTCTTTGAATAAGTCTTGGCACATAAGCATGCTACAAATTTGCTCATCTTTAAACACTCCCCCTAGGCCCCATCTCCCTGGGTTACTGCTCCATTCCTCTGCTTGCCTTTATAGGTAAACTGGCAGTTAGCCAGGCCTATTGCCAGCAAAGGGCCTCCTTCCTGCATAGGCCACCCACCCTGAACCCACTGTCAGCACTAAGAGCTGCACATCATGGGCCTGAGCATGGACTCAGAGGTGAGCCAGAGCTTCACATGTGAAGTCTGGGAGTGCCCAGGGCCTGCGTGTGGGGAGTTATGTCGGCCACTCTTCTTCACCTCCCACCATGAGCTTTTTTTTTTTTTTTTTTGCGGTACTGGGGATTGAACTCAGGGGCATTCTACCTCCGAGCTACACCCCCAGCCCTATTTTTTATTCTTTTATTTTGAAACAGGGTCTCACTAAGTTGCGGTGGGCCTCACTAGGTAGCTGAGGCTGGCCGCGAACCCAGATCCTCCGGTCTCAGCCTCCTGAATGCTGGGATTACAAGCGTGCGCCACCACGCCTGGCTCCCACCATGAGCTCTTTAACAACCGGGGCTTTGCTCTTCATCTTTGCATGTCCAGGTCCCAGAACATTGCTGGGATCATAGTAAAAGCATAATAAATGTCTGTTGAGTGAGGGAATAACTAAATATATGAATGAAGTGTAGCCCAGCTCTAAGCCCCAGACACTTTGGTCACATAGGCCGAGCCTTCCTCTGCATTTCAAAAGCACTTCTGGCCTTGGCTAGGTAGCTGACATTTAGCAGTACTTCTGTGTCACATTTCCCCCATTATGGTGTGACCATTAATCTCCTGTAGGTATTCTCAGGTGTTAGTTTCAGCCCATAAAGTTCACCGTTAACCTTGTAGGTAGCTTGGGCCCTCTACAGCAGCAACAGCATTCAATAAATATGTTTTGTGCATTAGTCAGTTGCTATAAATTATGAAGTGCCTAATTGGAATACCCTTCCAGGTGCTGTGGGCCATTCAGACAAAAGACATAGCTCCTTCTTTTAGGAGCTTGCACAATAAAGGTGAGATCGGAGAAGAGAATCACAGAAGCCCATTGTTACCAGATAGGCACCCCACCCTCTTTACCTGCCCTGGGACTCAGCAAAGACAGGTGTTATGGGGTTCAGAGGAGAACTGGCAGCCAGCAGTAAAAACTCATTGCTCAGTGCTTGGGAAATGGGTTCATCCAGGTTGCCTGGTATATCTGGCAAAGAAACCAATCTGACTTCAGAATGCATTACCAGGACGAGCCTGCCCTTAGTGCATGCCCCCAAATGTCTCTTCTCTTGTGTTTGGAATGTCTGATCACAGTATAACAGCAGATCTCCCACCAAAGAAACATTTCAGCCCCTGCTTGATTAGGTTGGTTGTCGCTAATTTTATTCTCTTAAAACACCAGCCTCTCACGCTTACATCCGCCCTCCTCCTCCCAGTCTCTAAAGGAATACCCACCGAGTCAATTTGGTACCAACCTCTGGCAGCCTTTTAACCTTCCCCTTCCACACACTCCATTTTTTCCTCCCCTGGAAAGGCACCTGCAGCCCTCGCAGAATCACGGAAGTCAATTTGTGCGGCTGGCATGAGCATTTTAGCATATTGAGTGGTCCAAATATTTAAATATCTATGATATAGGAAGTGTGGAGAACATTAAAAACCACTTTCTCCCTGCTGGTTGCAAGAGAGGAAATACACACAGCCCCTGCTCTCCTGCACAGTTGCAAAACTGCTGGCCTAATCATATTGCCCACATAAAGAACCTCTCCCCCCTCCTCCAGTCTGGCTTTAGGTTGCATTGACTGTAAACAAAGATGTATTGGGGGGGGGCAGTTGGATTGACTTTATTGTTTATGTAAATCTCTCAGAATGTGACATAGCAAGATAGCTTCCTATGTTGTGTTGATCCACATTTTAGGCCAACAGCCAAAGTATTTTATCTTTTCCTTCATTATAGTGATCTTCCAATTAGCCGTGGTCTGTAATACCCTGATTTTGGTGGCAGTGGTTTGGACAGGATTGTTTGATAGTTCTGCTCGAGAGGCAAAATAAGGGGACTTATTATAGAAGTGCAGAGGTTGTGCAGAAACTGAGTTCTGTTGCAAAGTTTGCCGATAAGGGGAAAACCGGCCCTTAAGCGTCCATTCTGTTCTGTATATTAACACTTCTAATCTGCACTGCTGATAAAACTGCAAGCCATTTGCCTTTGGAGGAATTAGTTCTGCCTCACTTGTGTAACCAGGCGATGGTGATTAACCTTTAAACTGTCCAATATTCCCAGCAGCCTCCTGCTCCAGATTAGAAACTATTTAGTTATGACCAACTAAATTAACAACACTCCTCCTCTGAAGAATGAGATTTGGAAGGTGGATGCATTTTAAGGTGGAATTGTGTTTTGAATCGGTGATCCATCCTTCTAAGGTGTTTATTTCCCTGTCCTTAAAGTCCAGGCTGCCACCCTGGGGATGGAAGGCTTGGCTGGGGGATGGAGACGGGTGGAAAGGAAGGGGGACCAGTTGTCCCGGTTGGGTCTGCAGCTGCAAGATTTTAGGGCACAAAGAAAACCTGTCTTGGGCTTATATTTCCTTTCTTGTTATCATTCCAGGTTAAAAGGGACTTTATGCACAAGGCCCTAGTTTCAACCCCCAGCACACCCAAAATAGGGGGACTTTAGCTCTTCTGCCAGACCCAAGCCATGCTCACAGTGGGACTGAGCAGTTGTTCCTAATGGGAAGATTAAGAAATAAAGTAGCTCCCTTACTCCCTGTTTCTTCCTAAAGTTGAATGTCTGAAAAAGATACTGACTAACTTTCATGTTCCAGACTTAGGGATGTGCCCACTGCAGGTGGGTCTGGCCAACTGCACTGCAGCCGTGCTAGCAAGCCCAGTCCAGCCCTCTCCTATCTGCCCATTTCAAATGTGTAATTTATCAGTCCAAACATACCCTCGGTGCTGAGGGCCAGGCAATCATGTAATCGTGTCATGCCTCAAATCCCCAAATTGTCGGTCCTCCCTGGATAACAAATAAAACGGAACAGCTCTCTGTACCACCACCACCGGCCCACCGCCACCCAATGCTGGTAGCAACCTTTCTGTTTTACCAGTTCCGTATTAGCTACCTCCTTAAGAACCGCTAATCTAGATACTGCATTAGCAGGATGTCAGTCAAGCCGCCGTCCACGGCGAAGCCTTCTTCATATACCAATTTAAATCATTCATGGTCTTTTCTTTGGCATTATTCAAAAGATCATAATAATTTTCTTGTGCCCACAGCACAAAAAAATCAATTATTTCCCCACAAAGACTTGAAAGTACTTAGCGAGTGCGGCAAGAAAAGCTGAGGGTGATATCAAATTGAAATTGCACTCATTACATACAACACAATTAGTTGCCACTAGCCTGGCCGGGCTTTAATTCTGAATGGCATATCTTTATTATTACAGAAACAAGCATGCAAATGGCATTGTTCAGGATTTGCCGAAATCAATAGGATATAGTGCTGTGTGTTTGGTGGCCACTGTCACTCACGCTGCTGTGGATGCGAGATAATGTGTGTGTTTGAATTAATGAAGGGAGCAGGAAACATCATAAGTGACACCCAAATAAAAGAAATGGGTACATGATATTTGTAATTATTCTACTTGTGTTTTTGTTGTAAATACTTGTGCTTTTTGTTTTTTAATCAAAGGATTAATTGCATTTTAATAAGGCATTATGATTTGCAGAGCTTTAGTTAATTAAAACTTGTAGTATATAATTATGAAGTGATGCTGAGATTTTCTAAAGATCACCCATATGTTTAGAATATGTATAATTTTTCTGTTAAGCAGCGGCACCCCCCTTCCTTCAGTCCCTCCCCCACCAACAGAAGACATGGATGACTTATGTGAAATGCTGGTGAACTGACAATTACAGGTGGCTTTCTCTACATGGCAGCTAGAACCCAATTTAGATTATTGCACAAATTAAAATGGCTGAGCAGTACTCATGTGGTAAACTAGCAGAAAACTTTCTTATTGACACTTGTCTTTCAGTTAATGCTCCTGAGATGTACCACTGTAGAGGCTGGGAGAGTTTTAGAGTGCAAACATTGAGATTTCAGATCCAGGAGAGGCAGTGCCATGGGGAATTGTTTCTCTGGGGCCAGGACAGAATCCTGGTGGAGTCGCTGGACCCCAGGCTCATCCTGTGATACACAAGAACTCATCTGGGAGAAGCGGGGTGGGGAGAGGGGGTGCAAGAAGTCAAGGGAGCTTGGAATTCCCTAGTGTTAACACATTAGTAATTCACAATGGAATCCAGCCCAGAGACGTGTAATCGTGTTTCCTGTAGGTGTGTATTATGTGAAGGCTGATGGATTAATTGCTAGATAGATGGAATAGAGCTAAAGTAAAACATTATTAAAAAGTTTTAAAATCTTAATGTAACATTTTGAAGTTTGCTTTAGGGATTTTTTTTTTTCATTTCAGTCTCCTGCTTTTCCATTCTCTCTAGGATCAGGAGTCTTAGGATTTTTTTTTTTTTTTCTTTTTCAGAAAGAGGGATCCATTTGCTGAAAGCTTAGGATGTCCTTTGTTAAGGCCCTACAAGGGCAGGAGCCAACAGCTGAATCTCAGGTGGCCATTGCTACCATTGAATGAGCTGACTACAGAAGACTGGACTCTAGTTACCTTAAGAGTATTGTCTGAGAACCCAAGGACTAGTTTCCCCCTCCTTCTAAACAACCGGGCAGTGTAATGAGAAGTATTGAGAATGCTATCCCCACCTCTATGGCCAAGTGAAGAAGGATGAAGCCAGAGAAATGAGGATCCTGCAGTGTTCATGGCTCAAACCTGGTTTTCCATGATGCCCACAATAGCACTCTAAGTAGGATGGCCCAAAGCTGATTTAAAATCTAATATTATTAGGTTGGTCATGGCTTCCTATTTTAACTCTGAAAACCTAGAGCTTGAAAAGGTGGTTCATTCAAAGCTTGCTAAAATATTTGCTCAGCAGCACAATGGTGTGTGATGGAAAATAAACTCTTGTGGCTTGCTCCATCCTATCAGCCTCGGCCTGCAGCAGGGAAAGAATGAGGGAAGGTCAGTCAATTATGTGTGGTAATCACCGTAAGCATATTATCTGAGACACAGATGTCTTCTATGACCCCACACGACATGGCTATTAACCTCAGAGCAATATAAAAATGGAGTGGGCTCCGGGGGAGGAGTGGAGGTACCAGGCTTTCAGTCTAGCCTTGTCCACAGGCTCGGGGTGTGTATGTGGGGAGTTCTGGACATGAAGACTATTTTTAGGAACCCGGCTGGCAATCTGACCCCTGCTCCCAATAGCTGCATCCTCCTGCCCCTCCTGCATGGAGACCTTCCTGCAGGCCTCCTCTTGGGCATAAGTACTTGCCTCATCTGAAAATGAGACTGACAAATTGACTCGGGAGATATCTCCAACACACAATGGACCTGGAATGCTACTTTCTGTTCCCCAGAGAAAAAGAGACAGGGAAAAGCAATCTGTGTGTGTGTGTGTGTGTGTGTGTGTGTGTGTGTGTGTGTGTGTGTGTGTGTTTAGTTAAGCTTCCTTCCAGTCTTGGGTGTGAGTGGGGAGGGAGGATACCGGGTCACCCGGGGAAGTCAAGGGGACCCAGCCAGGTTACCCAGAGGACATGGACTGTTGGGAGCCAGGGTTGTTATACCCAATGGGACTTTACCTCCACATTCATTCCTGATTCTGTGGGTTTTCTGAAGGAGTTCACGCCAGTGGCTGGCACGGGGCTGGACATAAGGGTGATGTGTCCTGAAAGCTGTCCATGGATTGCTAACTGTCCAGGACACACACACACACACACACACACACACACACACACACACACACACACTCTTAGGTAAATATCAGCCCTGTGAAGCACCCTGGGCCAGGTGCTGAGGATACAAAATAAATAAGCAGTGCTCCTGCTCTCCAGCAAAATATAATCCATGGTCATGGAAACCTAACCAATGTGAAAACCAATGTCACAGGTAGTGGAACAGGCCTATGTGGCATGTCTATGCAGAAATGAAGAGGGAAAGATGAAAAATAAATTAATTAATTAAAAAAAAAGAAGGAGGGAGCTTGGCATGGTGATGCATGCGTGTAATCCCAATACTCAAGAGGCTGAGACAGGAGGATCTCAGGTTCGAATCTAACCTCAGCAACTCAATGAGACTCTCAGCAACTTTGTGAGACCCTATTTCGTAATAAAATAGGGCTGAGAGTGTGGCTTGGTGGTAGAATGCTCCTGGGCTTAATCCCTAGTTCCAAAGAAAGAGAGAAAGAAGAGAGAGAACAAGAGGGGGAAAAGAAAAAAAGAATTGAAGAAGGGATTGCTCTAGCAGAAGAACTTGGAAAAATTTCACTAGAGGAAATGATGCTTGGGCTGGAATGTATGAGACGATAACAAACTATGATTTTGGAGAACTTACTAGAAGCAGGGCACTATACAAGGCATTTTTCTTGAGTGTTTAATTCTCACAACAACCCTGCAAGCAGCATCAGACGGTGAGAAACTCTTGGCTCAGAGGGGTACAGCTGCTTGGCTCAGTCTCCCCGCTGGCTAGAGGTAGCGCTGAAACTAGACTAAGAGGACTCAAATGCCACCAAAAGGAGGATGGAATCACCAAGGCAAGAGGGGTGGTGTCTGAGGTGAGGGAAGAAGCGTGAACAAGAGGGCAGCAGGTCCCAGGGGTGCAGGGACAGCTGAGGCTGGGGACAGGCAGGAGCAGGTGACCTGCAAGCTGGAGAGGTGGACAGACCTGCCACAGGTGGCAGTGTGGTGAGGCGTGTGTCTCTGAAAGGCTTGTTTCAGACTTGTGGGGTAAATTAATTAGGGGCACTGAAGTTGAGACCAAAGCAAGATAGGGAGCTTTGCGGCCAGAGCAGCTGCACACGGTGAAGCAGGATGAGGATGGAGAGGCAGGGGCGGATTCAGAGGAGGTGTGCTGGAGAGCCATGGTATTAGGAGAAGGAAGGAGTCCATGACCATCAGATTCCTCAGAGCGCCTAACATATCTGGCAGTGGACCCTGCTTTCATCTCTCTTTTACAATAAAGACATTGAGGAGACCCAAAGGTTAAAGTCACTTGCTCAAAGTACAAATGGCTCATACTTTGTCTAAACAGGCTTGGAACTGCGCCTGCTTGGAACTCTGCTCCAGGGTGTGTATAAAGAGAGAAAATCAAGTTCCTCCCCATGACCTTTTAACTCATGTTCACCTGCCCTTCCATGGGCCCTCCCTCCGCCCCCTTTCCTAATCTCTCTCTATTGAAAAAGAAATTCAGTGGTGTGTTATAAAAATTGCAGTGGGAGCTCCAGCTACGTGTGTGTATGTGTGTGTGTGTGTGTGTGTGTGTGTGTGTGTGTGTGTGTGTGTGTGTTACTGGGGATTGAACCCAGGGGCATTCTACCTCTGAGCTACACCCCCAGGCTTATTTTACTTCTATTTTGAAGCAGGGTCTTGCTAGGTTGATAAGAGTCTCGCTACTTGCTGAGGCCATCTTCGAACCTGCAATCCTCCTGTCTCAGCCTTCCAAGTACTGGGATCACAAGCGTGTGCCACTACACCTGGCTACTTTCATATTTTTTAAGCCACCATGAGAAGGTAATTGAGCCAGATGAGCTATAGAACAGACAATGTTGTAATATATTTTAGAAGAAACATAAAACAGCTTAGCCTAACAGATATTAAAGACACGTTTTAGAGGGTGTGCCACCATCTCGGTGAGTGTAATTTGGAAATGACCTTATTAAGTATTCTTTTACAGATTCATAGCAAAGTGACTGGGTATCTTTTCAGCATCTTCTCTACCACACTCCATCTTCCTAAGAGAGCAAGCGGGCTCTGGTGTGAGCCCTACAGGGCTAATTCTGATTAGTCTACATGAGTCATGATGGTCTCCATAGGCAAGAGCAGGAGATGTGGATAGATGTGCTGGAAGCCTTCTGGGAAATGTCTCCTCTCTTCTGAGGAAACCCTTCTGCCTGCCAGTCTGGGTTGCTGTAACAAAATACCTTATGCTGGGTAAATTATAAGCAATAAAAAATTATATCTCACAGCTCTAGAGGCTGGAAAGTCCAAGGTGCCAGGAGATTCTGTGTGTTGTGAAGGCCTGGTCCTCATCCATGGCCCATCTATGCATCCTCCCTTGGTGGGAGGGCAGAAGGAGCTCCCTCAAGTCTCCTTGATAAGAGCACTAATCCCACTTGCAAGGGCGCCACCCTCATGGCCTCCTCATCTCCCAGAGGCCCTGCCCTCTGATTCCATCACCTTGGGCATTAGATTTCAACATATGAATTTGAAAGGAACACTCTCCCTCCTCCTCTTCTTTCTATATAATTAGTCATATTTGGATGTGATAGCTCTACCAACAGCAACCATCTTGTGACTGTGAGTAGCACATGATTCATCACTAGCAATAGTGCAGGAGACAGAATGACCCAGGTCATCAATGATGTAGCCACTAAACACAACTATGGAGCTACCTTTGGACCTTGAGTGGTTACGTGAAAATTTTAAATTTCTTGGTAAGTCTTTTTTTTTTTAATTTTGGAAAACATATACATAAAGCATAGAATTATCATCTTAATAATTTTAATTGTACATTTTAGTGGCATTACATACTTTCACATTGTTATACAACCATCACCACCACCTGTCTTCAGAACTTTGATGTTCCAAAGCTGTAACTCTGCACCCATTAAAAAACTTCATGTTCTCCTGTCCCCCTAGTGCCTGGCAACCACCATTCTACTTTCTGACTGTGAATTTGACTACTCTATGTACATCAGATAAAAAGATTCATATAGAATTTGTCCTCTGTGATTGGCTTATTTAACATGTCCTCAAAGTTTATTCATGTTGTATGTTTAAGTCACTTTGATACTTGCGAAGTGTCAAACCCATCAAAACAAGATTTAAGCTGGGCATGGTGGCACATGCCTATAATTCCAGTACTTGGGAGGCTGAGACAGGAGAATTGCAGATTCAAGGCCAGCCTGAGCAATTTAGTAACACCCTGTTTCAAAACAAAAAATAAAATAGGGCTGAGGGTAGAGCCCAGAGGTAAAATGTACCTGGGTTCAACCCTCAGTACCAAAAAAAAAAAAAAAAGTTTCAATAATTTTGCCTGGCCATCATTGGTTCTCAAGAGCATGGACACTAGAGCCTAATCCCTGGACTTAACCCCTCACTTTGCCGCTTGTTAGCTGTGTGAACTTAGATCATGTGCTTCCCTCTCTGTGCTTCTATTTTTCCAGCTGTAAAACATAGATAACACTATTTTCTCCTGCATGAAGTTGCTGGAGAGTGCAGTGAATTATTAAATATAAAGCACTTAAGAGGGTGCCTGGCACGCAGTAATTGTTATCAACATAACTATTATTGATATTATTAGCCATGAGCAGGCAGCAGTTTTAACAGCTTTCTCTGAGTGTTATGCATGAGTTTATCCTACACCCAGCTAGGCACTAGTAGCTGGAGGGTCTAGAAAGGTTTGCTGACCATTTTGCTGTGCCAAATTTAAAATGCTAGACCTTCTCTATCTTTCTCTTACTTGAATCCTTCTGCCCCCATCTGAACATGTCCAGCTTTCTCCTGTTTCCTTTTCAAGTATAGAAGGACCCTGTTTAATTTTAGAAGAACCCAAAGGTTGGGCATGGTGGCACATGCTTGTAATCCCAGTACTGGGAGGCTGAGACAGGAGGACCACAGGTTTGTAGCCAGCATCAGCTACTTAGTGAGGCCTTCCGAAACTTAGTGAGACCCTGTTTCAAAATAAAGAATAAAAAATAGAGCTGGAGGTATAACTCTGAGGTAGAATACCCCTGGATTCCATCCCCGGTACCATATTTAAAAAAAAAGAAAAAAGAAAAGAAAGAAGAACCCAAAGGCAAGCAGGCCATCAGTGAGCTGGACTGGCTCTCCATGAGCCCAGCTCGGCAGGGAGACACCGGAGGCATAGGAGGAATAAGTAAGCCTGGAACCCTGATTCTTTGGAAATCTGAGGAGATGAGGTGTAGTGAGAACTGGGGTGAACTGAGGGATGGCCAGAGCACAGAAAGCCCCAGAGACCAGGGTGGAGACCCAGATCCACTTGCTTTGCCTCCAGGTCTTCTGGGGAAGGTGTCAAACAGTTCATGTTCTAAACCCCCCTGCTGTCATGACTGAGCCGCTGCAGATGTGACTAAGGAAGGAGAGAGGAAAGTAGAGGGTGGAGTCAGAGACAACTGAGAGGCAGAGACAGGTGTGTGTGTGAGGAGGCAGGAATGAGTCTTAATTTCCCCATCTGCATCAAGGGAGTGAGAAAACAACTGCCCTTCTTATATCATCAAGATTTTGCCAGGAATAAATGAAAGAATACATTCAAAAGTGCTTTGAAGTCAGGTGTGGTTGCACATGCCTGTAATCCCAATACTTGGGAGTCTGAGACAGGAGGATCACAGGTTCAAGGCCAGCCTCAGCAACTTAGAGAGGCTTTCAACAACCTAGTGAGACTCTGTTTCAAAGTAAAAAAAATAAAAAGGGCTGAAGGTATAGCTCAGAGATAGAACGCCCCTGGGTGCAATCCCCAGTACCAAAAAAAAGTGCTTACAAAAAACAAAGCCTTCAAGGTAAATTGATACTAATATTCTTTTTTGAAGTGATCTTTGGCCCCCACCTCACTGTGCCTGGATATTTGCACTCTGGGTGAAGCAAGAACATTACCTTGGGTGTGCCATTTAGCTGCCAGTGGAGGAGGTACACAAAGGAGAGACCAGTTCCCCTCTATCTCCTTCAGAGAAATGCCCATGCCTGCAGGGTAGGCCCTGGAGTGCAGTTGGACTGTAACCCTCCGGAAGCCTAGTTGGACAGAAGAGAAAAGAGACTCAGGTTTCTATTCCTGGGAGAGGAGCTGAGAAGAAGCAAGCGCTCTAGACCCGGGAAGCTGCCTGATAAACTATATTTGGTAGAGGGACAAGGAGGAGATAAAAGATTAAAAATGTAATAGAAGATTTGCTTACACTTCTCGGAATGGTAATTAAATTTATTTATAGTTATGGAAAATTTGGGGAAGGGAGGAAAAGCAATTTAAATGCAGAGTTTTCACAGGGCAACTGCAAATGGCTTACTTTAACAGTGCCTCAGAAGGTTAACAGAAAGGCAGGGAGGTCGGCCCGAAGTGCATATGATAAGTGACAAGTGTTAACATGGCAAATCATGTATTTAAAATTACTCTCAGCTCTATCAAATGTTTCCTCTCGAAAATAAACTATCCTGCAAGGAAAGGTTAACAGAGAAAGAAGTATTACTCTAATGTTGCCGTGATGACTTGGGGGGAGGGGAGGGAGTTCTGTAATGTAAGAGAAGTGATGATAAATATAAATAGGTCAGTATGTTATTAACTGGGAAGAAACAAAAATATTCCAAACTTCCACTGCACTATGAGGAAAGGCAAGTGAATGGTCCCTCTCCTCTCCTTCCCTTTCTCCATTAGCCAAGAGGCTTCCCAGGTCAGTCCATGGAGTGGAAAAGAGACTTAGCAGATGAGATGATAAGGAAAGCCTATAGCCAACACCTCCAGTGCTGTGACTGTTCACACCAGCTAGAGGAATTCATAGAGCTGGGTGTGGTCACACACATCTGTAATCCCAGTACTTGGGAGGCTAAGACAGGAGGATCGAAGGATCACAGTCAGCCTCAGCAATTTAGCAAGACCCTGATTCAAAAGAAAAAATAAAACAGGGCTCACGCATGTGCATGAAGAAAAAGAAAGAAAGAAAGAGAAAAAAGAAAAATCAGAAACAAATCAGGATTGGCCTTTTTGATCACTAATTTAATACGGTCTTAGAAGTGTGAGCCAACACAATGAGACAAGTAATAAATGAAATTATCATTGTTTGAATAGGATGTGATTTTTTTCTTATCTGGAAAGAAAATAAAACCTATATGAGAATCCACTGAAAAATACTACAATTCAGTAACATAGCTGAGTATAAAATTAATGTAAAGAAATCGGCCTGATAGCATAACTCAGAGGTAGAGTACTCATGTAACATGTGTGAGGCCCTTGGTTCAATCCCTAGCACTGCCAAAAAAGAAAGAAAGAAATGTATACCACTTCTAAGTAAAGGCAAGAGATAATGGAGGAAATAACAGGAATAAATTAAGGAAATAATATTCAAGAGCTGGGTCATTTAAAATGCTAATGAGCTGAGCAGAGTGGCACACCCTGTAATCTCAGTACTTGGGAGGATGAGACAGAAGGATCCAGGATCTCAGGTTCTGGACCAGCCTCAGTAACTTAGCAAGAACCTCCACAGCTGTTTCAAAATAAAAAATAAAATAAAGCCGAGGGTGTAGCTTAGAGGTAGACTGTCCCTGGGTTCAATCCCCAGTAACACACATACACACGTATGTGTGTATGTATAATTTTAAAAGTAAACTTTACTGTTAGAGATATATTCAGAGGAGGCAAAACTTGTAAAGAAAATCAAAATAATAAAATTCAAGATAGTGGCTCCATCTACAAAGAGAGAAGGGGATGATGGATGAGGGGTAAAGAGGAGGTTCTAGCCCAGTCTGGTTTCTTGACCTGGATGCTAGTTACACAGATGTATACCTGGTGATTATCAACCTCTACATATATGTTTTTTGCACCTTGTATGTGCATGTTATTTTCCCCCATAACTTTTTTTCACAAAAGTTAGGTGCAGAACCATCTATGTAGTATGATACCACTCAAGTGAGGCATGTAACTTTCCACTTGTGGTATCATGTCAGGATTTACAAAATTATTATGACTATTTCCAGTATCATTGCCCTTATTATTATAGGTTGAGCATCCCTAATCTGAAAAATCTGAAATCTGAAATGCTCCAAAATCTTATTTTGGATTTGAGAATTAAAGATGTTTAACTTTTCTAATTATCTTAGAATTCTATGTGCCTAACAAGATAGCCCCAAAATATATAAAGTTAAAAACTGACAATTATAAGACAAAATAAATTCAAGACAGGTGTGGTAGCACAAGCTCATAATCTGAGCTACTTGGGAGGCTGAGGCATGAGGGTCTCCAAGTTTGAGGCCAGCCTGGGCAACTTATTGAGAACTTGTCTCAAAAAAAAGGGTAGAGGATGTAGCTCTGACAGAGTGCCTTGAGTTCAATTCCCAGTACTGAAAAAAAATCTAAAATCACAGTGGGAGATTTTAGTAACCTTCTATCAGATTAATATATAAAGCATAAAATTGAACATGAGTAGTAATGCTGAATGACAAAAGGGGACATAACTACAGATAGAATAGAAATTTTAAAATCATGAAATAGCCTATAGACAATTTATGCCATTAAATATTAAAACTTAGAAAAATAGAAAATGATAAAAACTGACTGAAGGAAAATTTATCACTTTAAAGAAGCTATAATCATTATTAAATAAATTAAATCAATGCTAATTAAATTTATCATCAAAACAAACTGTAAGAAGGAACAGAAAATTAGGGAAAACTAGCTAATTTGTTGTATAAAGTTAGTTTAACCTTGGTACTATACTGGGAACAAATGTAGTAGAATAATAATAAAATGATAATGTTATTTATGGACATAAATGTAAAACACTAAATCAAATTAAATTTGTAATTGTTTAAAACTCATACTATGTCCTCACCAAGAAAGATTTATTCCAGGAGTTTATGCATCACTCCCTAGGAAAAGATATATCAAACATCATCTCAGTAGATGCAGAACATATCTTATTAAATATAATACTCTTTCATAGGTAAAAGAAAACAATATGCTTTTCTAATTAGAAATGGTAGGGCCTTCTTTTAATCTGATGAAGAGCAACATCAAAAATTCACAGTAATGCCAGGTATGGTGGAGCATCCCAGTACTTGGGAGACTGAAATAGGAGGATCACAGATTCGAGGCCAGGTATAGCAACTTAGTGAGACCCTCAACAACTTAGTGAGATCCTGTTTCAAAATACAAAAAGGAAAAAGAAATCACAGTAACATCTTATTTAATGTTTAAATTTTAGCAGTATTTTTTGAAGTAAAAAATAAGACATGAGCCGGGCGTGGTGGCGCACGCTTGTAATCCCAGCATTCGGGAGGCTGAGACCAGAGGATCCGGGTTCGCGGCCAGCCTCAGCTACCTAGTGAGGCACTCCGCAACTCAGTGAGACTCTGTTTCAAAATAAAGAATAAAAAGGGGCTGGGGGTGTAGCTCGGAGGTAGAATGCCCCTGGGTTCAATCCCCAGTACCGCAAAAAAAAAAAAAAAAAACATGGATTCTCTCTCTCTCTCTCTCTCTCTCTCTCTCTCTCTCTCTCTCTCTCTCTCTCTCTCTCTCTCCCTCTCCAGTACTGGGGGAACCCAGGGGCATTCTTCCTCTAAGCTACACCCCCAGTCCTATTTTTTATTCTTTATTTTTGAAACAAGGTCTCACTAAGTTGCAGAGGCCCTCACTAAGTAGCTGAGTCTGGCTGTAAACCTGCAATCCTCCTGTCTCAGGTTCCCAAGTACTGGGATTACAAGCGTATGCCACCACTCCCAGCTACCATTATTGCTTCTCTTACTCAGCATTATACTGAAAGTCATACAGAATGCAGTAGCATTAGAAAAAGAGTAGATATAAGAGAAGAAAAAAAAACTTATTTGTACACCAAATGATGTGTGCATGTATGAATATATAATTTTGAATCTCATTATAATGTATAACTACAAGGCACCAATAAAAGTATAAAAATAAAAATATATTATTTGCAGACAACATAATTATCTACATAGAAAATCCCAAAACCAAACTCTTAGAACTAATTAGAGCATTTGGCAAGGCTGCTGGTTACAGCAGCAACATGCAAAATTATTAGCACTTCTAGACACAAATAATAACTTACTAGTCAAGACTTTGCATTTGATGTAACTCCAAACAAAATTCAAACAGATTTTTTCATAACAATTTGATTCTAAGATTCATAAGTATAAATACTTAAATAACCAAGAGAAATTTGAAAAGCAAGAAAGATGAAGGATTTTGCTCTATAAGCTGTCAAGACACATTGGAAGGTTGGCCACGTTCACCAAACACCAGTTTGTCAAATGGCCAATTCAATGAATAGCCAGTTTGCTGAAAGTAAATTTGCTAAAGGATTAATTCCACAAATGACTGACTGATTCTCAGAATTTACGAGATGTACTAAGTAGACATAAATGTGCATTCAGAAATTCTTTTCCCGGGTGTGGGGGTGCCTGCCTGAAATCCCAGTACTTGGGAGGCTGAGACTGGAGGAACACAGGTTTGAGTCCAGTCTCAGCAACTTAGTGAGTCTCTGTTTCAAAGAAAAAAATAAAAAGGGCTGAAAGTGTAGCTCAGAGGTAGAACATACCTGGGTTCAATCTCCAGTGAAAGAAAGAAAGAAAAGAAAGAAAGAAGGAAGGAAGGAAGCAAGGAAGGGAGGAAAATTCCCTTGACTTCTAGTTATTCTTTAGCTAGAATTTGAAGCAAGAATATGTTCAACACAGTAAATATAGTCAAAGATATATTCAAGATTATGTATTTCAAAAATATATTCTTCATGAGTATAATCAATGATTTCATGATGAGTTCATTTACATATTTTGTAAGCATTATACACAAGCCAAATATATACGTAAGTATGTTCTTTGTAACTTTTGGCAAATTAAATATTTGTTCAAGTGCTGCCAAGAAAATGTAATTTTGAATGTATTATGTGTACATACATTTGTGAATATAGTCTCAAGACGAATATTATTACACTTTAATATATTCAGGAAGGCTAGTTCTTAAAATTTTTGATAAGTTAGCAAATATAAGTTTAGTAAATTGGACATTAGGTGGATTGGCTTACAAATTGGTTTTCATAGATGCAAAAGACTATAATTTGTGTGATTCCATTTATAAGATTTGTATATAAAAGGCCAATTTATAGATACAAGGAGTAGCTCAATTGTCACCTAGGGTTGGGAGAGAGGTGAGAGGTGAGGGATTACTTGCAGAAGGGAAGTTTAAGAGTGTTGAGAATGTTCTAGAACTGAATTGCGGTGATCATACAATTCTGCAAATTTTCTAAAACCATTGAACCATCCACTTGCAATATATGAATTTTGTGGTAGGTGAACTATAACTCCACAAAGTCATTAAAATGGAAAAAATGGCTTTCAGTTGTGTGTGTGTGTGTGTGTGTGTGTGTGTGTGTGTGTGTGTATGTGTGTGTGTTACTGGGGATTGAACCCAGGAGTGTTCTACCTCTAAGCTATACCCCCAGCCCTATTTATTTATTTATGTATTTACTTATTTATTTATTTCCTTGAAACAGGGTCTTACTAAGTTGCTGAGGCTGGCCTCTAACCTGCAATCCTCCTATCTCAGCCTCCCAAGAACTGGAATTACAGGTAGCACCACCACACCTGGCTGGCTTTCGGTAAATTGATTTGCCAGCATATTAAACTAGAGCTGTTATTGTAAAAGTATAGTAATTAAGACAACATGAGGAAAAGAACAATGGACTGGAATAGAAGGTTCAGCAACAGGTCAAGTATGTGGAGGATCTTGATACATCACAGGGGTACCATTGAAAAACGAGCGGAGAAGAATGGGGTGCTCAATAATTGGTGCTGTGCCATGCTGCTAACCACATAAAAATACATAGAATGTTGTGTATATTACATCACACACAAAAAACTCATTAAAAAAGTGAAATATTATGAAAAATAAAACTTTGACTTCTGGTTTCCAGACCAGCATATTAGGAGTTTGGGAGACTTAACTGTGTCCTGACATCAGGTAAAAAAGCTGAACAAACTAAAACATCAACAGCTTTTCTCAGATTTGTCAGAAAAATAAGGTTATAGAGCAACAACTGCCGAGAGACAGACAGACAGGCAGACAGGCAGACAGACAAGCAGATGAATATGGAGAATAACAACAGAACAGAAACCTCTGGGGGAGCCAGTGAGCAGAGCAGGAACACCTGCATTCCAATGACCAGTTGCTGGAGGCTCAGTGTGGCCAAGCCTGGAGATGAAACCTCCGGGGGACGCAGTCATAGGGACCTCCCACTTTCCAGGTTTCACCTCCAAAAGTTCTACCAGGTCTTCACAGTGAATATCAGAGAAAAATCCCCAGTGTTTCTGGCAGGGAGAGAGGAAAAGGAACTGTCTGATATACAGCAGAGCACTCTGTTCTTCTTAACAAGGTCTGGCCTCAGGAAAAACTATTTCACTCCAGCCTAGCCTGCTGGGGTTTTCTCGGAGCCTGAACTCCTGGGGGAAGGGAAACACCCACTTCAGTCCCCTCTACAGTTCCGCAGCAGGAAAGGGAAGTACACACCTCCAGCCACGCCAGCCACCCAGCCCACCCGAGGGGAGAAAAGGATTGTGAAGCTTGGAGAAGTTCCCAGTCCACAGGATCAGACTCACCAGAAGACTGGAAGCTCGTCACAGGTCCACTGGACACTTTCCCTCCTCCACACCATACCACTAGGTCCCCAAAGGCTATTTACCACAGTTCCTCTCACCTGGTACCTCTTGTCTACCTTTAAAAAGTAGATAAATTACTGGTATGCTAAAAAGCATACTAAAGTGTTTGAAGAGACTGAACAGCATCAAATCCAAAGTCAAACGTTGCAGGACTGTTGGTTTTTTTCAGACCAGGATTTTTTAAAAATCTATGATTAGCATGCAATGGGCTTTAATGGGAAAAAAAATGGATAAGATACAAAAACAGATGGACAATGTAAGCAGAGAAATGCAAGAATAAAAAAAAGCTAGTGATCAAAAACACTGTATTAGATATACAAATGCCTTCAAGGGGCTTATTATTAATAGACTATACAAATTCAAGAAAGAATCTTTTAGATTGGGGCTATTTGACAGTATAAACTTTCAAAACTGAAAGGCAAAGAGAGCAAAGCCTAAAAAACAAAACAACCCCAAGTATCTACATGTACTAACATACACATAGGGGGAATACTGGAAGGAGAAAGAAAGAAATATTTGAAGCAGTGATGATTGAGAATTTCCCCCAAATTAACATCAGACACCAAACTAAAGATTCAGGAAACTTGGAGAATACAAAACAGGATAAAAACCCCAAAGCAAAACAAAAAATTCCTAGATCTAGGTATGCCTCACATCCAAATATTAGAAAATTAGTCAGGCATGGTGGCACACATCTATAATCCCAGTACTTGGGAGACTGAGACAGGAGGAGTGCAAGTTTGAGGCCAGCCTCTGCAACTTAGAGAAACTCTGCTTCAAAATAAAAAAATAAAACTGCCGGGCATGGTAGCCCACGCTTGTAATTCCAGTACTTGGGAGACTGAGACAGGAGGATTACAGGTTCACAGCCAGCCTCAGCTACTTAGTGAGGCCCTCTTCAACTTAGTGAGACCCTGTTTCAAAATAAAGAATAAAAAATAGGCCTGGGGGTATATCTCAGAGGAAGAATACTCCTGGGTTCAATCCCCAGTACCACAAAAAATAAATAAACAAGTAAATAAAAATTAAAAAAAAATTAAAAAGGGCTGGTGGTATAGCTCAGTGGTAGAAGGTCCCTGAGTTCTACCCTTACTCAGTACCACAAATTTTTTAAAAATAAAGTAAATTAGAAAATAAGCTGGGCGTGGTGGCGCACACTTGTAATCCCAGCATTTGGGAGGCGGAGACTGGAGGATCCAAGTTTGCGGCCAGCCTCAGCTACCTACTGAGGCACTCGGAAACTTAGTGAGACCCTGTTTCAAAATAAAGAATAAAAAATAGGGCTACGGGTATAGCTTGGAGGTAGAATGCCCCTGAGTTCAATCCCCAGTACTGCAAGAAAAAAAAAAAAGATAGAAAGAAAAGAAAATAAACAAAAGAATATTGAAAGAAGGCCCCCCCAGGGGGGCTTTACCAATAGAGAAAAGATAAAAATGAAATCCAACTTTTTTTCATAAACCATGCAAAAAGAGAATAGAACGAGATATTTAGATTATTAGAAGAAAGCAAACAAACAAAAATCTAGAATTCTGTGCCCTATGAAATTATTCCCCAAAGAGAAAAAGACTTTCAAATAAACAAAAACATAGAAATTTTAATTTTACTTATTTTGCTTCAGGAATGCCTTTAGACATCTATTTCTTGTAGGACTTTATTAAAAAAACACAAGAAACAGTCAACACACACACACACACACACACACACACACACACACACACACTCGCACTCTCACACACACAGATTCTGAATTCTTCCTACTCCAGATCCAGTAGGCATGTTGTCGGTGTCCCAAGGAAAAATGAGGGCTTCTTGTTCTCAGCCTCCTCTGTCCTACTTCTACTCAGCCGATTCCTCACTTCTGATGCTTGCAGAGAATTTTACCTGCGTCCTAGTAAAAAAATAAAGGGGAATCACCCGTTATGAGTGGATGAGTGGGTCACACACACACACACACACACACACACACATTCACTCACTAAAAACATTAACTGGCCAGGCATGGTGGCATGGTGGCACACTCCTATAATCCCAGTACATGAGAGGCTAAGACAGGGAGATTCCAGGTTTGAGCCCAGCCTCAGCAACTTAGCAAGACCCTGTTTCTCTGAGGTAGAATGCCCTTGGGTTCAAGCCCCAGTACCACAAACAAACAAACAAACAAAACCACCACCAACAACAAAAAAACATTAACTGGATAGAAACCAAATTCATTAGAGTGTTTGCCTGTGGGAAGGACAGAACTGGAAGGGACATAGGAGACTCTGCATTATCTGTAAAATTCATCTATTATATAAACATCTGAATAAATATGATAAAATATTTTCCTGCTTGGGATGACATGTACATGGACATTAATTATATTATTCTCTGTGCTTCTACGTATTTATTTATTTTATTTTAAAGCGAGTGGTGTAGAGTCTATTACCCCAGAATGAAAATTCAGCAAAGCGATGAGTCTGGCATGACAAGCAAGGAGCTGGCAGCTGAGGAGCTACAAAGGGATGGTCCTCATAACCAAGCAAAGGTCATGCTTGGGATCAGAGCATAGCCGGCTCATGGTCAAGTTCTGTCCCTGTCTTCTGCTCTGCCCATCTAAATCCTGGCCACCTTTTCAGGCTCTGCTGAAGTCTCACTCCTCCAGGAAGCCTCCCTTGATTATCCCAACTCATGCTTGGCTCTCCCTCCACCTATCGGAACCCCAAGGCTGCCGCTCAGGAGTGTATCACTAATTCTTTATCCCATGAGTTTTAGATCATCCAAAACAATGGGGTCCAAAGCCCCTGAGGGCTGTCAGGAGTTCTTGGAACAGCATCCTAACTACATAGCCCAGATTAGCAGGGAGCCTTGGGGAGGGCTACTATGTCTGATTGGGCTTGACTTCTTCCAGTCCCCCACCAGCAAGTCTATCATTCCCCAAACCACAAGCCCATTAATGGAAGACAGCCTCCAATGTCACCTGGCCGACAGTGTGCAGCTGGCAGATCCAGGCCCATTTGCCACAATTCATCAGGTCTGGCTCTCAGCTCAGATGAGCCCTGAGGCCCTCAGAATGCATTTTCCTTTTGTGTGATATATGTAAAGCACTCCTAATGTGAGAATCCTCGGAGAGAGCTCACACTGCCCATCTAAGTGTTTTTTAAAGAATTGAGCTCTTACCTTTTAAAATTACACCAGGGTGGTATTGTTCAAATATGTAAGACTGACTACTCCAGAAAGCACCAACAACAGGATACAATGCACTAATTTTACCCCACTTTGACTTAGAAAATATAATCGGTACTTAGAAAAATTGTAAATACTAAAGAATCAAGGGAATAGGATTATTCTAAAATAGGGCGCTAATACATCAAGCAAAATAGCTTTTGCTAGTCTTAACTGAGGGCCATTATCTATCAGAGAAGATATACCTCTGGCCTTGGTAATGTAAAGAAACACAAATGGCTAAAGCAGCTTGCCAATATTTCTGGGAGGGGGAAGAGAGGAAAGTCTATAACAAGACAGAAACTTGGAGAAGCTGAATGGTTCAACAGGATGGGAAACAGCTTTAAGCATGCTTGAGAGGGTGCAAACTGTGCCTGGCTCTAGCACCCATGGAGTCTCTGCCCTTTCCTCTTTGGTTTGCTGTGACTTTCACATTCTCCAGGGCTTCCTTCTTCTTTAGCAGTAGTATCAGGTCCTTGCATGTGTCTACCCCATTCCCCGAACCCCCGCACTCCCCAAAATACAGTCCTTTCAGGAGACAAACTGGGATCTAGGCTCATCCTGCTTCCTCATCCACAAACTAAGCCTTGAGCCTCAGGACCTCCATAGCCTTTTCCCCACTCGTGGTCTCTAAATGGAAAGGATTTGTGTTGTTGTTATTGGGTGTTTTTTGTTTGTTTGGTTTTTGGTGCAGGAGATTGAACTCAGGGGCATTCTACCTGTGAACTATACCCTCAACCCTTTTTATTTTTATTTTGAAACAAGGTCTTGCTAAGTTGCTGAGGCTGGTCTTCAAACTGTGATCCTCCTGTCTCAGCCTCCCAAAGCATGTGCCACTGTGCCCAGCTGAATGGAGAGGACTTTGAGACAATCTGCCATGCATGTGGCCTTGTCATCTTCCTGAAGATGCATTTGTTTTGGCCATAATTCCCTGACAGAAAGGTAGGATGTTCTAAATATAAATTATTCCAGCTGACAAGGGCTACTAAGGTACATCTGAGATTTAGAGTCTAGACAACACTAGTTTGATTATAGTAGGAACCAAAACTGGTGGGAGTTGAGGGACATGTGTGGGAAAGAGGGACCCAATCACCTTGTTGGAAACTATGAGCTCGTTCGTAATGACCAACCAATACTTATGTCTAGTATCTTCATTTTTAGAGGCCCCACATGGACAGGGCTCCACACTGGCCCCCAAACCCATCCCCCAGCCTCTGAGTGTCATCACAACAAACATACCTGCCGTGCTTTTTTGTGCTTCTTACCTCTTGTGTGATTCTCAGTGAGGGAAGAAAAAATGAGTAGAGAAAGCTTCCATTTAAACACACTACACACACACACACACACACACACACACACACACACACACACATTCCTCTTATTTTTGTTCTATCAAATCCAGGTCATTTTTATCCACAGGCACCTGGATATAATCCTATGGTCTATAAGTTTTCAACAATCAGATGCAAAATATATTTATATACTCTTGATTCTAAAAGAAAAAAATCACAAAATCAAAATTAATATTTTCTGTATTAAATATCTATATCATGTTTTTGTCATTGTGAAATTTATTATTTATAAAAATATGATATTTGAGATTTTTTTTTTTTTTTTTCGATACTGGGGATTTAACTCAGGGGCGTTCTATCTCTGAGCTATATACCCCCAGCCCTATTTTTTTTTTATTCTTTATTTTGAAACCGAGTCTCACTAAGTTGCGGAGGGCCTCACTAGGTAGCTGAGGCTGGCCACGAACCCGAATCCTCCGGTCTCAGCCTCCCGAATGCTGGGATTACAAGCGTGCGCCACCGCGCCCGGCTGAGAATTGTTTATATATTACATTTTGCCCCTTCCCAAAATTCCTCAGTAGGCACCATATTATCATAAAATAATGCTCAATTATGACGTACATGAGTTACTCTTAGACAAATAATTTTAAAGTTATTTGTAAAAAAAAAAAAAAAAAAGTTCCACACACAAAACACACACGCAGGTACTTAGTGTGGGTGTAAGGGCCACTTATGAGGCTAGATTGCTGTGGAGGCGGGTTCAAAATGAAAACTGCCTGTTGACCATGATGGTTTTAGGACAACCAATGATTCCAGTTTGCCCTCTACTAAAAGTTTCTTTACTGGTTCCCATGAAAGACTAATGCTTCTGTTTACTCTGTGTGTGTGTATGTGTGTGTGTGTGTGTGTGTGTGTGTGTGTGTGTGTGTGTGTTTAAATTTGTAATTTCAACCATTCCATTTACTTTTGTTTTTGGTATTGGGGATTGAACTCAGGGGCATTCTACCTCCAAGCTAAACCCCTAGCCCTATTTATTTATTTATTTATTTATTTATTTATTTATTTATTTATATTTTTAAAATTATTTTTGTAGAATTCTACCTCTGAGCTACATCCCAGCTCCATTTTATTTTTGTTTTGAAACAAGGTCTCATTGAGTTGCTGAGGGCTTCTCTAAATTACTGATTGTCCTTGAACCTACTGAGGGTCTTGCTAAGTTTGCTGAGGTTGACCTTGAACCTGCAATCATCCTGTCTCAGATTTTCAAGTACTGGGAAGTACATGTGTGTGACACCATGCCTGGCTTTTTTGCATGTGTGTATGCATGCATGTATGTATATACGTATGTATTTATGGTACTGAGGGGCATTCTACCTCTGAACTACACCCCTAGCCCTGTTTTTATTTATTTTGAAATAGGGTCTCACTAAGTTGTGGAGGGCCTGTGATCCTGTCTCAGCCTCCCAAGTACTGGGATTACAAGTGTGTGCCACCATACCCGGCTTCCTTTTACTTTTAAAATAAATACAAAACGGTATTTGTGTAGACCATATCATTTTTTAACATAGTTGGTTATTTCTGCTCTGGGTTGATCTGTAACTGATTTGAGTATTTCTAGTCTTTTTCTAAGATGGCAAGCTCTTCAAGGGAGAGTATGTAACTGCTTTCATGAGTTTCAGGACTAAGAACAGAACTTAATATTTAGTTGAAATACAAAAAAAAAAAAAACTCACGAGTGAATGAATATATGAGTAAATGACAGAAATCTTGATGAGACACTTGATTCAAAGCCATGCCAAATGTGTAAGCAAATGGTTCCAAACTACATTTATGAAATAACCACAACATTCACAAACATGTCAAAGTCAACCACCAAACTGAGAAGGAGGGAGGGGGGAGGAAATGGGGCAGGAATTGGGGAAGGGTTAAATGAGAGATGAGTGCATGTATGCCTCTACCAGCTTGTACCTCACAACAACGTATGATTACAATGCACCAATTTAAAAAAAAAAAAAAAAGCCATGTAGTTGTCGTGTACAGTGACGCATACCTGTGATCCTAGTACCTGGGAGGCTGAGACAGGAGGATGGCAGGTTCAAGACGAGCCTCAGCATTTAGAGAGACCTTTGCAACTTAGCAAGCCCCTATTTCAAAATAAAAAATAAAAAAGAGACAGGTGTGGTGGCTCACGCTTGTAATCCTGGTACTTGGGAGGCTGAGACCAGAGGATCCGGGTTCACGGCCAACCTCAGCCACTTAGTGAGACTCTGTTTCAAAATAAAGAATAAAAAATATAGGACTGGAAGCCGGGCGTGGTGGCACACGCTTGTAATCCCAGCATTCGGGAGGCTGAGACCGGAGGATCCGGGTTCGCGGCCAGCCTCAGCTACCTAGTGAGGCACTCCGCAACTTAGTGAGACTCGGTTTCAAAATAAAGAATAAAAAAAATAGGGCTGGGGGTGTAGCTTGGAGGTAGAATGCCTCTGAGTTCAATCCCCAGTACCGCAAAAAAAAAAAAAAAAAAAATATAGGACTGGAGCCGGGTGTGGTGGTGCACGCTTGTAATCCCAGCATTTGGGAGGCTGAAATTGGAGGATCTGTGTTCTCGGCCAGCCTCAGCTACCTAGTGAGGCATTCCACAACTTAGTGAGACCCTGTTTCAAATTAAAGAATAAAAAATAGGGCTGAGGGTGTAGCTTGGAGGTAGAATGCCCCTGAGTTTAATCCCCAGTACCACAAAAAAAAAAAAAAAAATTATAGGACTGGGGGTGTAGCTCGGAGGAAGAATGCCCCTGGGTTCCATCCCTGGTACCATACACACACACACACACACACACACACACACACACACACACACACTAATGGTGATGATGATGATAAATAAAAAAGACTGGAGGTGTAGTTTGGAGGTAGAATGCCTCTGGGTTCAAACCAGAATCACAAGACAAAAACACAAAAACCCGATACTGTGCAGTGCCATGCTTGTTTATATTCACAATCTCTCTCTCTCTCTCTCTCTCTCTCTCTCTCTCTCTCTCTCTCTCTCTCTCTCTCTCTCTCTCTCTGTCCTGGGGATTGAACCCAGGACCTTACACATGCTAGGCAAGCATGCCACTTCCCCCTCTTTTTGAGAGAGGGTCTGACTAAGTTGCCCAGGCTGGCCTCAACTTGCAATCCTCCTGCATCAGTCTCCCAAGTAGCTGGAATTATAGATGTGTACCACAGTGCCCAGCTGGAACTGTGTTTTGCATGGGGAAAACCAATGTCCTTAACTGGTGATAATGGAGATGCTCTGGATGAGCAGGGGTAGAGGAACATGCCCTTCCCTGCTTCTAAGTTTCTGGAAGCTTCCCTAAACCTCTCCAGACTGAGAATGTCTTCTAGGATCAAAGCCCTCCTGAGAAATGCATACCACTCTTCCTGGCTACAGAGAGCTTCTGCCAGTCTAACTCCATCTCTGTCCCTATAGGAAAGAGTGGGTCACAAATGACAAGATACTCCCTTAAAACAAATAATTCCCATCCATTTACCTTTCTCCTTGGTGTTCATCCTAAAAACATTAATAGACTCTGGGCCTCTCCCAAACCCTTTCCTTGTCCTCACCATCTGTCTGTACTCTGGGACTCATGCAAGTGCATAGATAAAACCTGACACTAAGCCCAAGACTTGAAACCCAGTGGCTTGGGTTCTATTCTGAGCCCAGACACCAGCTATGTGACCTTGGACACATGACTTAACTTTTCAGACTCTCAGTTTTCTCCTTTGCAAAATGGAGTCAATGATATATGCCTCACCTGGATTCAATGAGATAATGTACTTGGAAACACTTAGCACACAGGAGATGCTCTGTCACACTTGCACACCTTCATGCAACTTATTGCCTCTGCTTCTGCTTCTCCTGCTCTCCACCATCCTTTCTGGTTCCCTGTGATTCTTGCTGAGCACAACAGTAGTCCGTGGTTATTTCATAAATGTAGTTTGGAACCATTTGCTTGCACATTTGGTCATATATTTGTTGCCTCCCTACAGATAGAATTTGAGGTGGTATTTAGAGTTATACCATATTCCAAAGACCTGCTCATGAACAAGGTGTAAGATTAATTTGCCTCACCCAGAAATGTGTTGTCCTTGACCTGCCAATCACTCTCAAAGGAGTCCTCCTTTTTTGTGTGTGTCCAGTGACACCAGGCAGATACGCATGAGTTCTTCAAAGAACAATGAGGGACTTCACAGAGTCCAATTTGGGAGAATACACAAATGTTGCTATAGAGTGACATTTGAAATGGGAAATGAACATGACACCTGGTGAAGTGAGGGAGGTTGAGGGAAGAGAAGCTTGCTTGAAGTGAACAGAAGTGCCATAGCCAGCTGAGGGTGGGCAGAGGACTCTAAAGACAGGGTGTGCAAGGTTAACTGACCACAGCCCCTACTTCTGCCATCCACCCCTTGGCTGCCACTGAAGGTGATGACAGGGTCCTAAGGACAAGATCAGTTTCCTGGAGCTTTCTCTTTCTTCCCTTTTCCTCTTCTTTATTTTTTATTTATTTATTTTTAATTTGGGGATGGTGTCTAGTATCACTAGTACCTTTCTGGTGATTGCTAATTCTGCATTAGGCAAACCTGTCTTGAGTGATCAATACATGGAGTAGGAGATCCTGGATTGCCCGAGTGAAGGTAAGCAAATGGATTCCCTAAGGACTTAGAGGGGAACTTGTTCTTCTACTTTTGGTGGCCACCGCCTCCTCTTCCTCCTCCTTCTCCTCCTCCTCTTCCTCTTCCTCCTCCTCCTCTGGTGAATCACTCAATTCCAAATTCCAAATCAATCCAATTCCACTCCAAATCTCTGGTGAGTACATCTAGTTAGTAGTTAGACAGGACCCAATGCAGATCCAGAACCCTAGTTGCAAGAAAATTTCAGCAGCTCAGTTTTCACCTTTGAGTATCTCCAACTACAGGGAGAATAGCGGAAAGGTCAAGTGAGCCAATCCGCGTATATGCACATGAGATGCATATATCCATGAGATGTGCCTTGAAATAGACTTCAAAAATGTGTAGGATTTGTTTTAAGAAGGAATCTTTCAGGGGTGAGGAGAAATCCTGGCTGGTAAAGAGGAAAATTGAGCAGAAGATAACAAGAACAGCTTGTGTGAGCTGGACTGGAGTGGGTATCTAAGAAGACATGAGGTAGACAGGAACTTGGAGGGCTGTTTAGAGGAGTCTGAACTTGATCTTTTTGTGTATGTGTAGGGTATTGTAAGATTGAATTCAGGGCCAGTCTACCGCTGAGCTATGCCCCAGGCCCTATTTTATTTTTTATTTTGAAGCAGGATCTCACTAGTTTACTGAGGCTAGCCTTGAACCTGCTGTGTCAGCCTCAAGTACTAGGATGACAAGCATGAACCACCATGCCCAGCTACACTTGATATTATAGGCAAGGGGGTGAGAGAGACATTGAAAGTCATTAAGCAAGGGAGTTTGAAGAAGGTAAGTTAATGCCCTTATTCCTATTATCCTAACTGGTTTGAAACTATTAAGTGATAATCTTCTATCCTTCAGCTTCTCTCCAGTTCTTAAAATTTACTAGGAGGTTACCACTATGATGATCACTGATATGATTTTGCTAATTTAATATTTTTAGTATGCAGTCCTGAGAAATAGAAAACCGCTTTAAAACCTGGAGGAAAATTATTTCTACCTTACAATTCTATACCTACCCAAACTATCAAGTAAGTATAACTGTAGAATAATAACATCTTCATTCACACAGAGCTCAAAAGATTCACCTCCCCTTTATCTTTTTTTTTTTTTTTTTTGCAATACTGGGGATGGAACCCAGGGGCATTCTACCTCCGAGCTATACCCCCAGCCCTATTTTTTATTCTTTGTTTTGAAACAGGGTCCCTCTAAGTTGCAGAGTGCCTCACTAGGTAGCTGAGGCTGGCTGCGAACCCGGATCCTCCGGTCTCAGCCTCCCGAATGCTGGGATTACAAGCGTGCGCCGCCACGCCCGGCTCCTCCCCTTTATCTAACATACCTTTTAACCATGATGCTCCTGAAGGAATAAACCGTGAAAGAGGAAGATACTGGAAACAGAAACAGGCAATCTAATGTCAGAGAAAAGCTGATGAAACCATGAAAAGAAATATAGAAAAGATCCCAGGACAGTTGCTGTACATAAAAAGTAGCTAGTCCAGACTGAAGCTGGAAGGTAGGCAGCGAGGGGATGGGGGTCTCTACAGAAAAGATAAAATTACTAATATCTTGAACTTCTTGAGACATTTACAGCATTTAGGAATGAATTAGTGATAAGTAGGTAGAAAACTGAACAAAAGAGAGACAAGTATTTACTAAAAACAAACAAAGTAAATACCAAAAAAAGGGAAATGGAACTATGGAATACATGTACCTCAGCTGGACGTGATGGTACATGCCTATAATCCTAGCATATAGGAGGCTGAGATGGGAGGATTGCCGGTTCAAGGCTAGCCTCAGCAACTTTGGGAGACCCTATTTCAGAACAGAAAAATAAAAAGGGCCGGGGGGGCGGGGGAGGTGGTGTAGCTTGAAGGTAAAATGCCCCTGGTTTTCATTCCCAGTGCCCAAATCAAACAAATCAGAAAAAGAATACAGATAGCTCCACAGTAAATAATATTTTTGCAATCACAGTAATACAGACTGTAGTTACTGACCCTGTGGAAAGTTATCATATAACTATGTGCTGAGTCTGGGGACGGAGAAAGTGTTGGTGGAATGCGAGCAGGCCTGAATGGGGTGGCAGGGGCGTGTAAGAGGGCCAGAGCCTCATCTTCTTTAGTAGGAAGTTAGTGTCTAAAATTGGAAAACCTAGAAATAACAATAACAGCATTTACATGCTATTTAGATATATGGAAATAAACAATAAAAGAAACTGCTAAAAATTTGAAATTGTGGCCTGTGAGAATATTAAAAGGGAATTGGATAGAAGCCTTATAGAATCACATTTCTTACTGTGTGTGTGTGTGTGTGTGTGTGTGTGTGTGTGTGTGTGTGTGTGTTTTACTGGGGATTGAACCCAGAGGCTTTCCACCTCCACATTATACCCCCAGCCCAATTTTATTTCTTATTTGGAAACAGAGTTTTACTAAGTTGCTGAGGATGGCTTCGAACCTGCGATCCTCCTGTCTCAGTCTCCCAAATACTGGGATTACAAGCGTGGGCCACCACACCCTGCTCATTTCTTACTTTGAAACAATGTACCTGTATAACTTTGATAAAAATAATGTGGCATAAAAGTTAACAATAAATGCTCAAGCTGAGTTCTCTGATTACAGTTTTCCTGTCACCAAATCCCTCCAAGTTCTCAGAAACTTCTCTCCACTAGCTACGGGCTCCTTACTGGCCATTTATATCAAACTGCAGCCTTCTACTTGCAAACAGCCTCAGAGTTCTGTGAATTCTGTGTATTCTGTGTTTGCTGCAAAATCAGAAGCTTCAGAACTCTCCTAAAATATTGCTATTATCAATGGTTTCAGCTTGTTGTGTGCAACCAAGAAAACACAAGATGGCGTGGAAGAAACCCATGGCAGTAACAGATCTTTTTCTTCTAAGAAGCTGCCTTGCTTGTGGCATCCTCCTGCCGGCAACAAGACAACATAAGAACATGAATGTGGGAAGAACAAAGGTGTAACACACTCTAAAAATGACTGCGATCCTGTGGCTTAAAGTTGTGCATTCTTTCCCTTTAGAACAGGCTGCAAAAATCATGGGTAATTGCTCACGGAAACCAATAAATAGAGCTGCTTCGGGGAGAAAAATAGAACAATACTAATATTTTCAAACCTTCCCCTGGCTGCATTCTAGCTTACCACCCTCCCTTTCGGTTGTGCAGCTTATGGCTCTATTTTTGTTCAGGAGGGAGCGAAAGCCATTTGTTCGATATCAGAAATTTAGGAAATGTGTCATTTTCCGAGCTCCCAGTTACTAATGTATTAAGTTCTCTGAAAAATTCTCTCCATGAATTTCTGTGATTTTTTTCCATTTTAAGCAGCATAAAGCTTCAGTAGAAGGCAAAGATGTTTCCCTGTCTGAATTACTGCCACCATGAAATAGATTGAAAAATATATATCATTTTATATCAATCAGTAACATCCCAGTCCACGGAGGGGTGTCTCCTAAAGCCATCAAGATAGTATCAGGGTATTAATAATTTCTGGAACAGTGAGAGCCCCAACACCAGCCAGAACCCATAAAGGCTGCAACCCCAGGGCCAGCTGCAGCTGCCCAGGACAATCTCAGAGCTCTGTGACTGAGAGCACGCGCCCGCTGGCTCCTGCTATTTGGCTGCTTTCAGGTGCTGAGGCTGAGTGGACCTGACTCCCCCAAACCAGAGGCTCATGAATCCTTGGTCATTGCTAACTGTCAGAAGGGCTGGGAACAGCCATGTGGTAATGCTACACCCACCCACATGACAGTATGCATTAAATATATGCAATCAAATATCCCTTTTATGGATAAGCACTTAAATAATGCAGGCTGGCACCATGTGAAGCTGTAAGACACCCTGGTTAAAGCACAGCTTTAGGGCCAAGGGTATAGCTCAGTGGTAAAGTATTGCCTAGTATGTAAGAGGCCCTGAATTCAATCCCCAGGATGGAAATAAAAGGCTAGGGGTGGAGAGGGACACAACTTTAGAGTGAGACTAGTTTCAAAGTTCAGCTGGCAGGTAACTTCTCCAAGCCTGGTTTCTCATCAGTAATATAGGGGTAATAATAGCGTCCACCTCAGAGGGTCTTGGAAGGATTAAATGAAGCCCTGGGGAAGGGGAAGACTTGTCCCAGCAGAGGAGTCTCTGCCTGGGCTCTGTCACTCCCCTGGGGAAGCCTCCAGCACTCCACTCTACCTGCCTCCTGCCAGGCATAGGGAAGATTCTGGAAGAATCTCTCCCAGTTCTTCCAGAAACCCACCACAGTTCCCTGGGGTGGTGCCCTCGCCTGCCCACAGCTCAGTGTGTGACCAGAGCCCAGGGGCCAGTGCTGTAGAGTGACAGATTTTCTATTTGGGGCCAGCTAACAATGCTGACTTTAGAATCCAGGGCCCCTGAGAGAAGGTAGTTATTTACCAACATCCCTGAGCCATCCCCCAGTGCTTACTGTCATTGCATCCCTACACCCTACACTCCACAGAGTAGTATGTATCACTGTTATAAAGTGATACATACTAGTCAAAGCTGAGCATCTCCTCCGCTATTTATTTATTTATTTATTTATTTATTTATTTATTTATTTATTGGCACCGGGGATGGAACCCAGGCACATTCTACCTCTGAACTACACCCCCAGCCTATTTTATTTTTTATTTTGAAACACGGTTTCACTAAGTTGTGAAGGGCCTCACTGGGATTACAGGTGTGCACCACCATGCCTGGCTCTGAGGAGAGCTTCTTGACTGTCCTGAATCCAGATACCTAACGAGCCCTTCCCATCACAGGGATCTCTGGCAGGCTGGGATGTGTGTGTGCAGCGAGTTCACATATAGTTCCTGCCACCAAGGAGCACACGCACAATAAAGAATAAGTGACCCATTGTTATTTAGCAAGAATAACACACACACACAATAGCACACACACAGAATAGCACACACAAAATAAAGAATAAGTGACCCGTTGTTATTCAGGGCCTCAGAGGGATGGTGAGTTGTTGGGGATACTCTGCCTCAGAAGCTTACATTCTAAATCGTCCAGCGAAGGTACTGCAAAAGGTGAGATTTTGGAGAGAGGGGCTTGCGTGGGGCAGGCAGTCAGGTTTCAGGAGGTGGAGAACTAAGGAGTAAGGAGAAGCTTCCAGGGGCCCTAGGCTGAGAGAAGACGAGGGCGTGGAGCCTTTTGGATTCCGCTAAGCAAAAGTCAGTCTTCGAGGGCTGGAAGGTTCTCTTGAGGACCATGTGGATGAGGAGGGAGGAAAGGGAGCCAAAGCAGCTGTGGAGGTAGAGAAGCATCTTTGACATCTGCCAACAAGCGTGTGGAGAAGGAGGAGGGTACTGAAGAGCTGGTGGCAGGAGTCCAGGTGCGGGAAGACCACCGTAGGTAGGTGTTGAGGACCTGGCCAAGGACCCTGGGACAGCCAAGGTAAATGAGAGCTGAGGGGACACTTGGTGGTAAGAAGCAGGACTTTGGGGTCAGACAGGTGGAGTGGCACTCTCAAGTAAGTGTGGTCTCTGGCAAGGTACTTAACCAGTCTGAACCAGGTACTGTGCCTGCCTCTCGAACTGCTGCCACCTGAAATGGGATAAAGCTTCTGGTGTGACTATTACAGATGGACATACCTGATTTGATCTGAAATACTTACAAAACCTTGAGTGCTGACATGATGCCAAAAGTGGAAAATTCCACTCCTGACCTGTCTGACAGGCCATAGCCCAACACAGGTGACTAAAAATATTGTATAAAATTACTTTCAGGCTATGTGTTTAAGGTGTATGCCAAACATAAATGAATTTCATGTTTAGGCTTGGGTCCCAACACCAAGATATCTCATTATATACTGCAAATATTCTAAAATCTAAAGGAAAATCTGAAATCTAAAACAATTCTAGTCCCTAGCATTTTGGATAAAGGATAGTCAAGCTCTATTCATTTATTCCTTTGTTTATTTAGTTAGTTATTTATTTTGTATGGGGTTTGAACCCAAGGACATTCTACTTCTGAGCTATATGCCCAGCCCTATTTTATTTATTTTGAAATGGAGTCTCCCTAAGTTGCTAGGGGTCTTGCTAAGTTGCTGAGGCAGGCCTCAAACCTGCAATTCTCCTGTCTCAGCCGCCCAAACACTGGGATTACAGGTATACACCACCACACCTTCCTTCCTTCCTTTTTTTTTTTTTTTTTTTTTTTTTTTTTTTTTGTGGTACTAGGGATTGAACTCAGGGGCATTCTACCTCCGAGCTATACCCCCAGCCCAATTTTCTATTCTTTATTTTGAAACCGGGTCTCACTAAGTTGCGGAGTGCCTCACTAGGTAGCTGAGGCTGGCCGCGAACCCGGATCCTCCGGTCTCAACCTCCCGAATGCTGGGATTACAAGCGTGCGCCACCACGCCCGGCCCTTCCTTCCTTTATTTATTTATTTTGTGGTACTGGGAATTGAGTCCAGGGTCATTCTACCACACCCCCATCCATTTATGTATGTACGTATGTCTGTATGTATGTATGTATGTATTTACATGATCTCACTAAATTGCCTAGCCTGGCCTACAATCTGCAATCCTCCTGTCTCAGCCTCCCAAGAACTGGGGTTATAGGAGTATTACACCATGCCCAGCTTCAACCTGTATTTTTATTGATGTAGGGAGAGAGAGGGGTTAATGACACAAGACTGAATCCCTAAGGCTGAGAAGTAGGAGATAGGCAGGCTCCTTTCTCCTCTCCTATATCCAACCTGCCTCTAGCTTCTAGAAAGGAGGAGCATGTGGCATCTTGGGGGAACCAAATTATCCATGGAAAGACTTCACCTTTCTTATTCTTTCTCTCCATCCAAGGCTGGGGTTGGGCAGCGAGGGAGGGGCGTGGAGGGAGCCTGGAAGCTCTGAAGCAAGGTGGCAGCGCCACGCTCAGAGGCAGCTGGAGCGCAGGGCCAAGGGCTTTCCCTGTGAGAGTCAGTTTCAAATATGAGGTTGATTTTATTTTCCCCCGTTGCAATTAACTGAGAAAAAATATTTCAAAGCTGTATAATTAAAGGCCAGCATTTTATTAGGGTTTAAAATAGTCGCTATGAAATTCGCTCCTGCCACTGGTAATTACAACGTACATCTTAATATCCCCCTGCTTGCCAGCCCCGAGATAACAGCGCTGTGTGCTGCATTTGGCTCTGCAGAGAAGGTAAAATCCTTATCTTATCTCCATCTGCACACAACAACCGGCCTCTCTTCCAATTCAACCCTAATCTTCTTAGTAAATAATACTGATATTTTCCACCATAACAAAATGGAGCTGGTGCCAGATTCTCACTGATAACACCTCTCGTTTACACACCATTCTCTGTCAAAATCGGCCGATTTTTCTTAATCTCTTTAACTTATCAAAAAATACTTTTTACATTCACCATAGTAAGTTCTCTCCCACTAAATAATAATATTATAAATAAATCCCTTTGCCTGTAGCTGACTCATTGAAAAGATACTCGGCCTCCTCATTTTCTTCATGAATGGAAATTGCTCTGCCCTTCAATTTTCTCCCAAGTTTGGGGTCTGCACCAAAGCAGTTGTTCCCAGGCAGGCCCTGAGCCATCTTTGTATCTCACGGGGGTCAGCTCGGTCCAGGACATGCATGCCTGCTGACTCTGTTTTCATTGTCCTGGCGGTGGTAGTGAGCTTCCCCTGCTCCTGCCTCCATCTCCCACCTACTGGTGCTGTCCCCGGGAAAAGGAAGAGATTTCAGGCAACTCCTGGCAGGTTCTTCCCAGGCTCCCAGACCACTGCCCACACTGGGACAAGCTTTTGCTCAGAGTCGCATCTTGGCACAAACCAGGACCCACCGTTTTCTCCTGCTGACTTTCAATGTGAGTTGCAGAATTGTCACATAAACAGGGGAGAGAAAACTGGGAAGTGTTCATCACACAGTGGGTATTTATTGAGCACTTACTGTTTGCCCATTCCAGGTTGGCCATGGAGGGATTCCAGAGATGGAAAGTGTGGTTGTGACTTGCCAGGAGCACATCACATATGCAGTAGGTTCTCCTTGGACATGAAGAAAATGTCCACTGCAGGAGGATTGGGGTTTAAGGAATTTTAGATGTTATAGGAAAAATCAGATGGGGCAAGAAGGTTGAGAATAACCCCTTGAAAGCTTTTTGAGTATTTGTGCAATTGCTAAGATAAAGCAGAAGGAAAGAGACAGTAACAAAGACACTATCAATAACATTTTACACAGTTCAAATTAATAATAATCGGCACGGTACTGGCAGATTCCAATTTCCATTTCCAATTTCCTTGTTCACTAGAAACTTTCTACAGTTTCCCTCTCCTGCAGTTTCCATAATATGCTTGTAAATTTGCTTTGCTTTGTTGCAGATAATGCACACAGAGGAGGTTTTCTTTTCTATGTCTGTCCTTCCAAATGTCTGGTGCTTCCCATTCTGGGACTCCCCAGTCATTTGCAGCTGCCTCCTATCTCAGGAACCTTGATTCCCCTGGAGTGGGGGTCCTCTTCCCTCCCCCAAGATCCCAGAGAATTTAGGTGCTTGAGACTGCTGAGGCTGGGGCTATCCAGGGTTTCTGTCTTTCTCCACCTCACATGGCTCATAAATACCCAGGACTGTGGCTGTGGCTCTGTCCGTGGTAACACCTTGCCAACACACAAGGCACTTCTCTGACCCTCTCCACACAAGCCAGGGGAGTGCAGTTCTACAATCCTGTTTGTTCCTCTTATCTTCTTTTATTTTTCCCAAGGCATCATTGAAAACCTTTCCAATTTTTTTCTCATTCATCTACCACAAATGACCTTTAACTCCCTTTGCTTAAGTGCCTCACCATCTAGAAGCAAGAAGAGTAGACAGGCCTGTGTTTTAGGCCTCGCTCTGCCTCTTGCCTGCTGGTAACTTGGAGCAAGTTACTTAATCTCTCTGGGCCTCTGTTTCCTTATCTGTAAAATAGACATAATAATAGAATAGGACCAAAGTAAGGTGTTTTATAAGGTGATTTCACAATCATCTATGTATCTGGATCATAGTAAAGCCTTAATAAATGATAACTACAGTTAATAAAAATAATATTATAGCTATCGATAAAATTATTATTTGGAGGTCAAAGAAGAGAGTTATCAGTGTGAGTACCCTTAGCTGGGAATCTATTCAGAGTCAAAGAACATCTGTAAGAACAGATCATAGAAGACCAGGCGAGTTCTTTAAAGAGGCTTCTTGGCGTTTCAGTTTGGGGACATCTTTAGAAACACCCCATTTGCCGGAGACCTCTTGGGAACAGCATGATGGGCACAAACAATTCAATAGGTAACTTTGTGTCCTGGTTAATAGTAATATTAAGACAAAAATGTTCAAACTTTGTTCTTTAAAATAAATCATGCCAAGAGGTCAATTTAACCCAAAGCTTGTCTATGAAGCTCTCAAATGTTTGGGGGCTACTATATTCATGAGCCTCAAGAGCAATTATCGTATAAAAACACCTACACAGAGATGGATCTCAGTGCCAAATCTGCCCCTTTCCCCCAGTGGCTCCACTTTGGAAGCCCCTCCAGCTGCTTCTCTGGGATTCCCTCCTCACACTCACCAACTTCAGCAGGAGATGATCTCTGTGCCAGGCACTCCCTGGCAGCTGTGCTTACCCTACACCAGGCACCCTGCTAGACTCTTCACATACTACTATTTCATTTAATGGTCCAACAGCCCTGTTCAGCAGGCACTGCTATTATTCCATTTTACAGATAAGAAAGCCGAGTTCTAGCCGGGCGCGGTGGCGCACGCTTGTAATCCCAGCATTCAGGAGGCTGAGACCGGAGGATCCCGGTTCGAGGCCAGCCTCAGCTACCTAGTGAGGCACTCCACAACTTAGTGAGACCCTGTTTCAAAATAAAGGATAAAAAATAGGGCTGGGGGTATAGCTCGGAGGTAGAATGCCCCTGAGTTCAATCCCCAGTACCAAAAAAAAAAAAGAAAGCCAAGTCCTAGGAAGGTTAAGTAATTTGCCAAAGGCTGTGGGACTAGTAATGGGTGGAGTGAAATCAGCAAGCAGGTTCAAAACCAGTTTATTACAACAAAGACAGGGGCCATACACGATGGGAGTGCGAGAAGAAAATATCAAGACAAATGGGAGAACCTAAAGAGACAATAGCATGTCCTTTCAAAATGACACTGTACCAGAGCCCCATACTCCAAAGAAGCCAAAGCTTACTTTAATTAATTTTCAAGGAAAAAGTCCTCAGGTCAGCCAGGCCATGAGAACGTTGTGGGACCAGTAGGAAAACCATCCTTCTCTCCGTGGCCCTCTCCCCATGCTCCTGCCAGGTTTTGCCTGCCCAAACACCATTTCCTGTCTTGTTCCTGTCTCATTTAGGAACCCCCAGGGCTCCCTCACCTATCCCACCCTGGCTTGGCATCTCCACTTGACCTTCACTCCTCCCAAGCACCGGCCACCTCACTGCCCTGCGATCCCCACCAGCCCCCTGGGCCTCAATTGCCACCCAGCCCACCCCTCACCTCGACTCTGTCCTCTGCTAGTCCTTTTCAGAGGCTTTTCCTCCACCTTAGAAGTCCCCCACAGTGACCCATGGACTGGAGAAGACTTTTAGATCTTCTCCAAGCCCCATGGTGTCCCTTCCCCACCTAGTCATTGCAACATGGCTATTTCATTGGAAGCTATGTGATGTGCTTTTTTTTTTTTCAGTAAGATCCTGAGGTTCCCTGGGACGTAGATCAGAGCATGGAATCATAGACTGCTAAGACTCGAAGACTTGTGAGATGGCATTTCATCCAACTCTTTCTTTTATAGATGAGGAAGCAGAAATCTGCAGAGGTGGACCATGTTTCTCTTTGTATTGCCTGTGACCTGCTGCACAGGGTGAGAAATGCTCCATAAATACTAAGCCATCTGTTTGAATTCAACAGTGCCATGAGTTACTATGAAGCCTGCAGCACAAGCCCATGTCAAACTCGTTTTAATTGGCTGAGTGAACAATAAACACAACATATGAGTAGTCCACCTTAAAAAAAATTGGGGATGCCAGCTTGAACATGGACTATCCAGTCCAAAAAGCAAGGCCCTGTTGGGGTCTTAGTCCGGTGAGCCCCGGAGAGATGCCCCAAGATGGCGCCTGGCGAGGTGCCAGAGGCAGCTGACTGCTGGATGACTGACAGGTGATAACCTTCCTGGAGGAGGGCTGTACCACGTCGGCGCGCATGCACCAGTACGTCAGAGCTCCTGGACAGATAGTGCATGCTTAAGAAAAATAGAGAAGGGCATGCAGTAACCTCGTGATCACGTCTATGATTGGCCCCAAGTTGCTCCCCCTCTGGCTCCACCTCCTACTGCATGGCTTGATAGCAGAGCCCTCCAGCGGGATGAAAAAGAGCATAGGAAAGTAAAAGAGAGTGTGTGTGTGAGAGAGAGCATGTGTGAGAGAGAGTGTATACAAGAGAGAGTGAGTACAAGAGGGGAGGGAAAAAAAACAATAAAAAAGCTTAAACCAACAACCATTGTTGTCGCCTCTCTCACTGGGCCCCCGCGGGCAAGGGTCGAGCGTGGGAGGCGATAGGCCCCTTTAGATAGCTGCCATATTTATAAGACTGGATCTTAACCCTGACTGTGAATTGAACTTCTCAAAGGCACACATCAAGCATAGGCAGCAGGGTCTTCCTGTACCCCAGGCCTTATACACTGGACCTTACGAGAATCCCAGCCTCCCCAGATCCTTCCTTCAGTCTGCCTCTGTGTGGTGAGTCAGTACCAACCCCAGGCCAGATGAATGCAGGGGCAGAAGGGGTTCTGGCCCTATCAGCTCTGGGGAGCTGGTGTCCAGATGAAAAGGTAGATGCTGGCTACGTAAGAATGGCGGCCCTCTCACCCAGCTCTGTCCTGTCGCACAGCTTCAGGCTTCCTCAGACCATGGAGCTTCCAGGTCTCTGCAACAGGCTCGAGACCTAAGTGCTGCCCCCCTCCCCACCTCCCTGCCCATCGTCACTGGTCATCCCGGCCTGTCTGGCGTTATTCCTGTCCTCTCTCCCATTTCTCTCTCCTCTGTGTGAATCTATATGGAAAGGGAAAAGAGCCATGAACGAGTCTTAAAATAGGCTTTCCATCATCTGACGTGGCGGTGCACACCTGTAATCTCAGTACTTGGGAGGCTGAGACAAGAGAATCACAGGTTCAAGGCCAGCCTCAGCAACTTAGTGAGGCACTCAGCAAATTAGTGAGACCCTGTTTCAAATTAAAAAATAAAATAGGGGTGTAGCTCAGAGATAGAATGCCCCTGGGTTCAAACCCTAATACCACAAAGGAGGAAAGAAAGAAAGGAAGGGAGGAAAGAAGGAAGGAAGGAAGGAAGGAAGGAAGGAAGGAAGGAAAGAAGGAGAAGGAAGGAATTTTAGGGAGTTCTTATGTGACATTTACCTCTTCCAGGCAGTCTTCTTTGCTCAACTCCGCATTTCCCTCCGCCCACTTTCCAACGCTGCTATGTCATTCTGTGTTAGTCCCTGCTATTTCATGTAGTTGTATTTTATTCTCTTGACTAGACCCTAAGCTTAATAATAAAACCAAAAATCTCTCTTTCCCTCCCTCCCTTTCTTTTCTTTTGTGTGTGGTATTAGGAATTGAACCCAGGGCATTCTACCTTTGAACTACATCCTCAGCCCAATTTTATTTATTCTGAAACACAATCTTGCTAAGTTGCTGAGGGTCTTCTAAGACCCTGGGGCTGGCCTAGAACCTGCGATCCTCCTGTCTCAACCTCCCATGTACTGTGATTTATAGGCGTGCACCACCGTGCCCAGCTAAGAGTGAACGTCTCTTAACTGGTTCTTAGGATTAAGCACTGTAGTTAGCACTTGACAAATGTAATCTCATTTAATACTCAGACAACCTGTAAGAGAAGCATGCCGTCTCTACTTTCCAGATGAGAAAACTGAGGCATAGAGAAGGGTCTCTGTCTGAGCACTACACTATACTCTCATCTTAATACCCCAGCCTTCTTCCCTTGCTTCCCACCTGGATGTTCGTTCTCCCCTGCACTCTCACCCAGGTTCTCAGATGCTGAGATGCTTATTTCTCAAGGATGTGTTGTGGAGCACTGAGTCTCAGCTTCCCTCTGCCCTGGGCCTCCTGTGCACGCTCCAGGATAGCCTCACAGGGCCACGCCCCAGGAGCCTGGACACATCTGGAAAGCAGCATTTGCTTACAGTGCAGAAGTGCTCTCCAGAACGTGAGGCTGAGAAAATGGCTGGAGTTGATGCTTCCTCTGTGGCAGCTGCAGCAGCCGAGGCTGGGAGCGCTGGCGAGGGTGCCGGGATGCTCCGGGTGCTCAAGGGCAAAACCTCCAGCAAGGCTTTGCCTGCCAAGTGTGGCCCCGCCCTGCACGTGGCAGCCTTAATTGGACCCTCGTTTATGATTGTAATGAGGATCCCTTTTCTAATGTGTTTTCCTAGCCCTCATGTGCCTGAACTGTTATTTTTCTCACTTGACTTTTTTTTTTTTTTTTTGGCCTATGAAATGTTTTGGATAAATATGCAGCTGAAATGGCTTGTTACTGACTGTGTACATTTTTGGTTGAATGAAAAGTAAAGAAATACAGCATTTCGCATATAAAATATTCCGTTAATGTTATATAATTTAGCGTGGAGTATCATTTTGTTTTTATGAAAGGGTTTGGAGAAACCCCGAGGAATAGCAGATGGCTAACATGTAGTAATTATTGGTTACTGAATATCACTTATATCATACTGATCTATTCAGACAATCTAACCACATTCAATGTATAGTTTTTTTTAAAAAAGACAATATGTAATGTGGGTGCTTGAAACAATGGCAGGACTTAAGAAAAACAGAGATGCTAGCGTAAGGTGTGTGTGCTGTTAGAGGGAGCTGTGTTTTGGTGGCTGCAGCCCCCCTTTCACCTGCTGGGGTGTTGACTCACTGCATCTCATGCTGCCCTCTGCTCTGGGTGTTGCAAGGAGCTGGGCTCTGCCTGCCCACAACAGCTGGGGAGGGAAGGATGTGCAGAGAGATACAGGGGGAGGTCAGCACTTGAGCAGATGTTTTGAATTCCCTGTGTGGAAACTAATGTTTAGGACCACCCCGACGACCATTCTCAGCATAATTTCTGTTTGGCCGTGAGTCAGGGATGGGAGTCATGTACTTGATGCGTGGTCCACAGCTCATTTCTCACTCCCCAGACAATTACCCTGGAAGCTCACACATCTTCTGGTCCTCCTACCCTTCCCTGTCACTTCGTTTTCCCAGAAAATAGAAAAATCTAGTCCAGGTAGCTCAAAGAACTCTCATATTGAGGAAGCCAAACTGCTGCATACAGCAGGTGACTAGTTACTGACTGCTACCTCACTGGCGCAGAGAAGCTGTATCAAAGTGGTTTTAGGTTGCCTGTTGGTTTAGGATTGGCCAACTCAGTGTGGCAAATTGGTTTCCACTCACAGGCCAATTCTTTGTTCAATCAGGAGGGACATCTTGAGCATTCTTCCTGAGTAATCAGAAGTTAAGTCCCAGTCTAGGAAAAAGGGTGTCGTGATCAATTAGTGATGTCTGCTGTGAGCGCCAGAGTGAGCAAAACAGCAGCACTTTGTTGCATATTTGAGAATCTAGCTCTGCTTTTCCTTAGATTTCACTTTGGTTGCCGCCTCCTGGAGAAAGCCTGCCCTTGCTTCTCAGCAGCACAGCCCGGAGTGTGAGAGCACAGGCTCCAGGGCTCACCGTCAAGGTTTGAATCCCTCCCTCATGCTATGGTTTGGAACCCAAAGGTTCATGAGCCGGAAGCTCAGTCCTAAGGGTAGAGAGTCGACTTGAGGTGGGACCTTTAAGAGGAGGGGTCTGGGGAAGGTGGCTAGGTAATGGGGTAATCCACCCTCAGAAATGCATTAATGTCGTTTTCCTCAGAGCGGGCACTTATTCAGAGCAAGTCTGGCCCTGCTGCTCCCTTGCATCCTTGCCCGCACACATGCTCCTTCTGGCGGAGCTGGGTTCCCTTTCCACTTCTCTGCTTGTTGTGACACTACGGGGGCGGGGGGGGCAGTGTCATGTTATCTAGATCTTCCAGCCACCAGTAATCCTGTGAGGTGGGCACAATGGGCCCATTTTGCTGGTGAAGGAACTGTAACACAAGGAAGTTCTATGGTTTGCTCAAGGTCAGAAAGTTAGTGACTAGAAGGTATCACTGCTGTCCTGGCAGAATTCTCTCTCCCTAGTCAAACTAATCCATTTTTTTGTTTGTTTGGTGCTGGAGATTGAACCCAGAGGTTTTCTTCCTCTGAGCTATACCCCTAGCCTTTTTAATTTTATTATTTTGAAACAGGTTCCCACTAAGTTGTTGAGGCTGACCTTGAACCTGAGATCCTCCTCTCTCAGCCTCCCAAGTACTGGGATTACAAGCGTGCGCCACCACACCTGGCTGTAATACAGTTGTTGTTTCCATTTGTAGTGTTGGTGTTTGGATAATATCTGCTTCTACTCAGTGTTTTCTGCCTGGTCTGGCAGTTGGTGGTGTCCAGGGAAGAGGTGTTCAATGAATGGCAGCCTAGATTGTGCCAACATTGCTGCAAGAGAAAGGGGGGTTAGAGAAGGAGGAGGAAGATCAATTTGGAAAAACAAGGGGGAAAGGGACAGAGAGAAGGGAAAGGGGGAAAAAGAAGGACACCACCTTTGGAAATGTGGGAAGTAGAAAGGATGAAAAAATCAAATAAATTAGCGAGGAGAGAATCAGGTATGGTGGTGCACACCTGTAATTCCAGTACTTGGGAGGCTGAGACAGGAGGATCATGGGTTCAAGGACAGCTGCAGCAAATAGTGAGATTCTTATCAGCCTACAGAGACCCTATTTCAACATAAAACTAAAATAAGGCTGGGGTGTGGTTTGTAGGTAAAATGCCCCTGGGTTCAATCCCTAGTACCACAAAAGTAAATAAATAAATAAATAAATGAGGAGAGGAGGGAAAAAAGAGTGGAAGGAAAGCAACAGAATACCAAAGGCAGGTGAACTCGTTGATGGCCCAGAAGCCTGGGGCAGGCAGAATTCCCATGGCTGTGGTTCAGGCGCTCTGCTTAGGTGCTCAAAGCCTGCTCTCTGGCCGAGCTGCATGACTCCTCCATGTGCTGCCTGAATAATTGTTGGTAAGCCACTAAACTAAGCTTTGGTTTTCTCATCTGGAAATATCTGACAAAATAGAACCTATTTCAGAAAATCATCATATTACTGAGATAAGACATGTAAGAAATTAAAAGTTGTTGGCACATAATAAGCTCTTAATAAGTAATAACAATAATTTTATTATTAAAATTATTATTATCATTATTAAAAATGCCAAGCCAGATGTGGTGGCCTATAATCCCAGTATTTAGGAGGCTGAAACAGGAGGATGGCAGGCTCATGGCCAGCCTTAGAAAGTTAGTGAGGCCCTTTGCAATGTAGTGGGACCATTTCAAAGTAAAAAAAAAATAAAACAGAGCTAGGGGTGTAGCTCAGAAATAGAATGCCCCTGGGTTCAATCCCTAGTACCACAAAAGAAAGAAGGAAGGAAGGAAGGAAGGAAGGAAGGAAGGAAGGAAGGAAGGAAGGAAGGAGAGGAGAAGAAAAGAAAAGAAAAGAGACAAGAAAAGAAAAATGCCAGGTGATCTGGGTGTGGCAGCACACACCTGTAATCCCAATACTTGGGAGGCTGAGACAGGAGGATTGCAGGTTCTAGGCCAGCCTCGGCAACTCAGCAAGACTCTCAACAACTTAGTGAGACCCTGTTTCAAAGTAAAAAATAAAAAGGGCTGGGGTGTAGCTCAGAGGTAGAATGACCCTGGGTCATACAACCCCAATACAGAGAGAGAGAGAGAGAGAGAGAGAGAGAGAGAGAGAGAGAGAGAGAGAGAAATGAAAGGAAGGAAGGAAAAGAAAAAGCCACGTGGGCTCAAAGGTCTCTAATCCATCCCCCCTGCTGGGGAGTACCAAGCTTTTAGCACCACCAGAGTGAGCTCAGTCCCCCTTCAATGAGTCCCCCTCTGTCTCAAGCTCTGCGTGCACCCTGGGGATGCAGAAAAGGATCCAGAGGTCCCTTTGAGCCATCGGAGCATCCATCTCTGCTGACACTGGGCCTTCTCACTCCCAGGACGCCTCCAGCTATAAAGTGGGAGTGGACGGTCAGAAGCTGTGAACCTTCTGGTCAGATGGTCAGAGCTTCTTCTCCCTCACCCTCAGGCAGAGGGAAGCCAGGAGAAAGGTAGAAACAGGCTCACAATTCGAGTGTGCAGATTCAGCCCCAGCCCCTCCGTAGCACCACTGAGAACTCAGAAGAATCCATTGACCTCTCCAAACCGTTGTTTTGTACTTCATGCATGGAGGAATGATGCCTGCTATAACCTGTTTCATAAGATCACAAGAAAGGTTTTGAAAATAGCAGGGGCCATTCAAATGCCCAAGGTCTTTATTGTGATAATTATTTGTTCTCAAAAACATTATAAAATTTCAAACCAGGATAGAAAATCCTTTGGGGAAGCTTTTTTTTTTTTTTCTTTCTTTTTTTTTCTTTCTTTTTAAAATAAAAAAGGCCCTGCCCCAGTGGGTATTGGGAAAACAATGCAAAGAGGGCTTAGGTCGTAGAAGGAGTAAACTCACTGGGGAGCCATGCTCAGGGCAAGGGGGTGGCCGGATGGTCTGTAAATGGTGGGACTGGACTGAACCTTTGCCCCTCTCTGAACTTCCTCCTTTAGGGACTGGACAGGAAGACAAGATCCTGAAATACCATAAGAATGGTGTTTCTCATTCCTCTCCAGTCCAAACAAGGAAGCCGGGAAATTTTGCCAGGGCACGTTATAGTTCAAAGGCCTTGAGTCCAAAGAGCAGAGTAAGTTCATCTGGAGTCAAGAGTCAAGGCCTGGAGCACTGGCATGGTCCAGCCCCAGATGCCCTCGCCCTCCCAGACACCTTTGCTCCTAAGAAGGCTTCCAGTGCATCTCACACACTGAATCTGCACCCCTGATATTTTGGTTGACTCGGGTGCCAATCAAATTAGAAGGTAGTGATTGGCTGGCAAACACCTTGCTTCCATGTAAGGTATCTGAACAGTGGAGAGGGCTCATGAGTCTCTCATTCGACAGCTATCTGCCAATGAGTGTCACACCCTATAGAATCACAGTGGCGAGTGAGGGAAGTGTGTTGATGAGAGTTTCAGGCTTTGCTCAGTCTCTAGTCACACGGCCACAATGAATTTTTTTTTTTTTTTTTATGTGAAACCACAGAATTAGAGGGACTGTTTGGCTCTTTTACATTTATTCCATTCCAAATAACTTCTCCGAAAGTAGTAATTATTTATAATTCAGCATTACAAAAAGTTCCTTCATGTATCCTCCCAGTCAATACTGCCTTCTCCCCACCAAAAGGTGACCTCTGTCACCAAAGATACAGTTGCCTGCTCTTGACCTTCATGTACATGGAATCACACAGTACTACTCTCTTGTGTCTGGTTTCTTTCATGCAACAATGTGCTGATCCAGACCCAATGGCGCACGCCTGTAATCCCAGTATTTGAGAGGCTGTGATAGGAGGATTGTAGGTTCAAGGCCAGCAGAGGTAACTTAGTGAGAGCACGTTTCAAAATAAAATAGGGCTGGAGTATAGCTCAGAGGTAGAATGCTCCTGGGTTCCATCTCCAGTACCATAAAAATAAACAAACAACAACAAAAAATATTTTGTGGTTATCAGCCATTTGTTCCTTTTTATTGCTATGTAATATTCCATTGTGTGAATATGTCACATTTTATTTACCCATTGTGCTGTTGATGGAAATTTATTTCCAACTTGAAGCTATTATGAATAAAGTTGCTATAGATATTTCTATATGTGTCGTCTTATTAACATAAGTACTAATTTACATCTTAATTTTACAAATTGAAATGGGTCTTTGTGGCATCATCCAAAGGACTAAGCCTGGAAGGAAATGAAGTGATTAACAGAATAGATAGATTTTCCTTCCACAGGACAGATGTGTAAAAAGGAAAAAGCCTAGGGAATGTGCTCTGCTATCCACCCTCCCTACCCCAATCAAAAATAATTCCTCTGGCAAGCTGTTCTATTATCATCCTTTTAGTAATATTATGTGTTGTTCATCAAAAAGTGCACGCTCTTTTAAAAGCACAATGTTCACTATAAACGCAGGGCGGTGGCGTCATTATTGTTATCCTGATTATTTCTGCAGGAGAAGGAGAGGAGGGGCAGGGGGAGCTGAAAGGTTCCTTCCCCAGCGGGTCCCTCCTGTGGCTCCACTAACTGATCCACGGGGTGCTTCTGCTAGGTGTCGATAGAGGAGTCAGACCAAAAGTATTGTCTGAAGACATCACGAATAACGCAGGCGGAATGATTCAAAAAGAAATCAATGGTCCTAAAAATAGCAGAGAGATGTTCCCAGAATAATGTCTTAATGGGGAAAAGGGGGTTAAGAGATGGGATGTATTGTAAGAAGTCAAGTGTTTTTCAAATGTCTCGATACAAAGATGAGCGATCAGTTTCTAACAGGGTGACATGCAGGCAGAGGCGCTTTGGACTCCAGCCTGGCAGGGGTCATGGGCGTGGACTCACTTGTTCTCTGCTGGCTGCAACTCCTTCCTAGTAGCTTGGAGGGAGTAGTGCTGGTGAGAAAGTGGCACTCTTCTGATGATAAAAACATCTTGGAGTCGGGCGTGGTGGCGCATGCTTGTAATCCCAGTACTTGGGAGGCTGAGACCGGAGGATCCAGGTTCGCAGCCAACCTCAGCTACAACTTAGTGAAACCCTGTTTCAAAATAAAGAATAAAAAATAGGACTGGGGGTGTAGCTCGGAGGTAGAATGCCCCTGAGTTCAATCCCCAGTACCACGAAAAAAACCAAAAAAATCTCAGAAATCAGGTGCATGCCATCGTGACAAGGATCACTCGGGTACACTTGTGCACTCGCACACACCTGCTCTTGTTTTGGTGGTTGGGTTCCTGTTGTGTTATGTTGTGCTGTATTGAACCGTGTGGGTTCAGTTGGGTTTGATCGAACTGGGTCAGATTCATCATTGTCCTCTGTGTGAATGTAAAGCAGATGGATAATCCCAATTTCAGCCAAAAACGAGGAGCAAATCTTCAGGTAAAATCTTAAAATTCAAAAAAGCACCAGCTTACATCTGTTAAAAAAAAAAAAAGTACCAGCTTGCAGAAACCCTTGGGAGCTCTCTCTGGTCCTGCTCTGTTGGAAAATGTCTCTACCTTGGAGAAAGTGCTGATGGCTGTGCCCAGTGAGTGTCCTGCCTAACTCTCAGATTCTGCCTGAGAGTCTACCCGCCTTCACCCCAATCTGGTGAGTCTCTGTTGATCCTTGGCAGGATCTAGGCTCAGTTTTATTAAGGGAAGTTAGAGATGTATTACTGTTACCACTAAAGATTTTTCCAACTCTTACTTCTGAAGACAATATTCTGTTGTCCAAGTTTGCTAAAATAGAGGTGTGTGTGTGTGTGTGTGTGTGTGTGTGTGTGTGTGTGTGTGTGTGTGTGTTACTAGAGATTGAATCTAGGGGCATTCTACCTCTGAACTACATCCCCAGCTCTTTTTATTTTTTGTTTGGAAACAGGGTCTCACTAGGTTGATGAGAGTCTTACTATATTGCTGAGGCTGTCCTCAAACCTGTGATCCTCCTGTCTCAGCCTCCCAAGGACTGGGATTACAGGAGTGAGCCATCATGCCCATCAAATTAGAGGATCTTAACAGGCATTAGTATCCTAATGGGATTTTTTTATTGGCAAGATGCAGGGTTTGTGTTTGCCCAATGAGAGAGGTTTCTTAAGGGGCAACATTGAAGACTCCCCTACCAATTAGGAAGCTTGGGTTTCAAGTAACAGGAAATCCAACATTTGCTTGATGATAAGGATGTTCATGGTTTATTTAAAAGAAGTCCAGAGGTCGATGGCTCCAGGGTTGGTTTAACAACCCAGCGCTGCCATCTGGGACCAGGCTCTTTGTATTCTTTATTCCATTGCCTTGTGCTTCTAGGCTTTTGTCTTCAAGCTTATTGCCTCATGGTTATAACATGACTGCCACTGTTCCTTAACACAAGAACATGCAAGGAAAGCCGGGAGGGCTTCTCCTTGTGCCGCTTTTTTTGTCAGGGAGGAATGCTTTTACCCAGAAGCCCCAGCATACTTTCACTACATCTTATAGGTAGTTAGGAGAGGATAGCCCAAAGGCTTGGATTCATATCCAGGCTCTCCCATGTACTACCTGGGTGAACCTAGGGAAGTCCCCTGTGCCTCAGTTTCAAAGCTAGTAAAATCATCATCACAGCCAGGCATGGTGTAATCTCAGTACTTGGTAGGCTGATACAGGGAGATCACAGGTTTAAGGCCACCCTCAACCACTTAGCAAGACCCTTTTTCAAAATAAAATAGGGCTAGGGATGTAGCTCAGAGATAGACCCCCTCCCGGGGTTCAATTCCCAGTATCACACGCATGCAAAAAAAGATATTATTGTAATAATTCCTATCTCACAACATGGATATATGAACCAAAGAGGGAATATATATGAAAATTATACAATAGCGCCTTGTAGATAGCAAGTGATAGATACACGTGAGCTATTGTTTTTAATCACCTATCATTATCCTCTGATCATTTTATTGGACAAATCTGGGTCAAATGCACAGGAGCATCACTCAACTCCAGACTCCGAGGATGGATTCATCATTAAGGATTTGAGTCTTCCAACCAAACATCACAGAAATGCGGAAATTTTCCGCATTTAACTTCTAGTACTTCAGTTCAGGAATCTGCAGCTCAAATAATGTTCTCAAGTTGCAGCTCCCTAGGAACAAGGCTGGAGGAAAGAAGAGGAGAACAAAACCCTCTGGGAGGTATAGGGATCTGGGGACCGGGAGCTCAGAAACCAGGCGCTCACACTTGGCCAACTTGACAGGTTTGTCTAGAGTGAAAGAAATATTCAAAGGACACACTTTCACATGACTCCCGTGGCAGTCCTCTACAAAGTCACAAGGCCATTCTAAACTTGACATGGCCCAAAAGTTTATAGGAGGCCCAGAGACAAGATTCCCTGCATCTTCATTGGCATAAATCTCAGTGTGCCAACAAGGTTGGGCTCCTTAAAAGCAAAGACCTTCCATTTCCCATTCTTCTGCCACTTCCTAGCTCTTCAAATAGAGGGATCAACAGGGTTTGAATCCTAACCTGTTGCTCAATGTCCACATTCCTCCAATGACAGCAGACATCCAGGGACTTCCAGGGCGGTACCTGGTGCATGAGAGGCAGCCACATAATGACATTGAGTAGGTTGGTGCCCATTTTGGTCCCTTGGGAGTTGAGAGGGAGATGGTTAAGCAACACCAGTACGCAGTCGGGCATGATGCACATACCTATAACCCCAGGACTTGAGAGGCTGAGACAAGAGGATCACAGATTGGAAGCCAGCCTCAACAAATTAGGGCTGGGGGTATAGCTCAGAGGTAGAACATCCCTGGGTTCAATCCCCAGTGCCACAAAACAAAACACTAATATGCCAGGTTGTCCACTGCTATTATTTGCTTCATCATGACAAGCTTGTGAGCCAAGAGTCATGACTTCCAGATGCAGATAAGAAAACAAGGGCTCAGGACAGTGGTTATTTAGAACTGATATATGGTACCACCAAGGTTTAACCTTGGTCTATGTCACTACAAACACAAACCTTTTCTGTGCTGTTTTCTGTATGTGTTCCTGGGTGGAAAGGGAAGGGATCTCAGGTTCAATGTTGGGGTGCTGTGCATAAGCGTGCATTCCCATGTCCTAAAGTCATGTGTGTCTCTGGCAGACGTTCTCTGCAAGATTAAAGCCAGTCATTGCCCCTGCAAGTGGAACACCCTGGGTTGTACCCCCAGCCCAATGTCACCCCTTCCCACTTGGTAGCAAACAGGTTGGGTGAAATTTACTACCCCACAGCTCAAGGAGTTCAGAGAACATCAGGCCTGGGCCGGGCCTGAGGATTGGTTTGGAAGTGATTCAGAGAAAAACTCAGGGCCCCCGAGGAAGCTGTCCTTCCTCTTCCTGAAGTGAGAGAAGAGTAATCACCTTCACTGCTTCTGCAGCCATCTTGTGGCCATGAAGGAAGTCAGCTTATGAACATGCCAACACAGAGAGGAGAATAAAGCCCAGAGAAATATGCTCAAAGCCCACATCAAAAAACACCTCAAGCCAGGCGTGGTGGTGCACGCTTGTAATTCCAGTACTTGGGAGGCTGAGACAGGACGAAAGAGGTTCATGGCCAGCCTCAGCTACTTAGTAAGGCCCTCCGCAACTTAGTGAGACCCTGTTTCAAAATAAAGAATAAAAAATAGGGCTGGGGGTGTAACTCAGAGGTAGAATGCCCCTAGATTCAATCCTCAATAACACATACACACACACACACACACACACACACACACACACACACACACAAAAGCACCTTAAGCCCATTCCTCTGGTTTTATTTATTTATTTATTTATTTTTGCGGTACTGGGGATTGAACTCAGAGGCATTCTACCTCCGAGCTATACCCCCAAGCCCTATTTTTTATTCTTTATTTTGAAACCGAGTCTCACTAAGTTGTGGAGTGCCTCACTAGGTAGCTGAGGCTGGCCGCGAACCCGGATCCTCCGGTCTCAGCCTCCCGAATGCTGGGATTACAAGCGTGCGCCACCACGCCCGGCTTCCTCTGGTTTTAAAAGAAGCAATAAATCCAAGTCACTTTTAATCTAATTTGATTGCCTTATTTTTTTCTACCTACAACCTCTCTAATACACCCCTGCTCTCCTATGCACCTGGGTTGCATCCAAAGGATGAGTCATTTATGGTTGTCAATAACTGAGGAAGAAGCAGAGCTCTCTATCATATGAGAAAGTTAACTACTAACAGTGCCAATCTTCAGGACTTGTGTTAGTCGTCACTGTGACAAAATACTTGAAGTAGATGAGCTTAAAGGAGGAAAGGTTTATTTGGCTCCTGATGTTTTTGCTCATAGCTCATAGTTTATTTGCTCACAGTGGGCTCAGAGTTTCAGAAATGACAGTCCATGGTCCCTTGGATTTGTTTCTGTTGTTTTGTGGTGCTGGGGATTGAACCCAGGCTCCTTCTACATCTGAGCTACACCCTCCAGCCCTTTTTATTTTTTATTTGGAAACAAGGTCTCATTAAGTTGTGTGTGAGGGTCTTTCTAAGTTGTTTAGGCTGGTCTTGAACTTGCAATCTCCGGTCTCAGCCTCCCAAGTAGTTACTATAGTCCTCAGAATGCTCCTCCCTAACTCGGCATGCAGTTGGGTAGAGCATGGATATGTACAGTAAATTGCACACAGCTTCCATTCCTGCTTCTTTACAGACTGGACAGGCAAGAAACCCCAAAACTATATATTTCTTTGTAGCTGGGTTTCTGGGTGCCAATTATGTTCCATCAGTTACAGTCATACATCACTTCATGACTGGGATACATTCTGAGAAATGTGTTGATAGAGATGGCCCTGGTGGAACACACCTGTAATTCCAGTACTTGGGAGGCTGAGACAGGAGGATTGCAGGTTGGAGGTCAGCCTCAGCAACCTAGCGAGGCCCCCGGCAACTTAGCGAGACCTGGTTTCAAAATAAAAAATAAAATAGGGCTGGGGGTGTAGCCTAGAGGTAGAAGGCCCCTGAGTTCCATCACTAGTTCCACCAAACACACACACACACACACACACACACACACACACACACATACACACACACACATATATATATATATATGACTAGGGGTATAATTCCAAGGTAAAATGTACCCTGGGTTCAATATCCAGTACTGCACATATAACACACAAAAGAAAAGAAAGAAAAAGAAATGTATTGATAGGCATTTTTATCACTTTGGGAATGTCCTAGAGTATCCTCCCATTCCCCTGCTAAGACAGATATGACAGCTCTTGGCCATATAACCTTATGGGACCTCTGTCATAAATACAGTCTGTCACTGACCAAAGCATCTCTGTGGCACATGACTGTATATGCATTTTCTTGAGACACAGAAGGCAAAGTAGGGAGAGGACATCATCTTTCCTTTGACTGTTGCTTGTAGCAACCACAATAGACATATTAGACTTTTTAGCCTGGTGTGATGACACATACCTGTAATCCCAGCTATTTGGGAAGTTAAGGCAAAAGGAGCACAAGTTCAAGGCCTGCCTTGGCAACTTATTGAGACCCTGTCTCAAATAAAAAGCAAAAAGGGCCAGGGATGTAGTTCAGTGGTAAATTCCCTGTGTTCAATCTCCAGTGCTGCCAAAACAAACAAACAAAATAACAAACAAACAAACCAGACTTCTGCAATAGAGCCCCCATTTTCTATTTGTGGAGGAGGAAGGACATTCATGTTGGAGGGTGTGTCCTGATTCCTGGATCACACTGGTGTTGTGTTTGGGTGTTTTGTCTTCTTGGTGGTACTGGGGATCAAGCCCAGGGTGTGGCACATGCTGAGCAAGTGCTCCACCCCCGACCACACCCAGCCTGGTAATGTTCTCCTGCAGGAATTCCAGTGCTGCACCTGAGCTGGCACCTCCCTGGTGGAGACAGAAGTGGCAGCGCCTGGCAGGTCTGCTCTGCAGTGGCATTCAGGGAGTGGCTCTTGAAGCCCTTCTAATGCTTTAAAAGCACCTTGTGTTAAATACCTTTCTGCTTAACTTACGTAAAATGGCTTCTGTCTCCTGCAACTCAACTCTGTGTAGAGAAAATAAAGATGAAAGTATTGTTCTGCTGAGTACGGCATCAAAAGGCAGAAGCTTTCCTTGGAGCCTGCATGGAATTCAGTGGGACATGATTGGTGTTTAGAGGTCAGCAGCAGCTTCCCCTTTCGGGACCAAATGCACAAAAGATCTGAGCTGTACACATTAAGCAAAGCCATATCTTCTTCAGAAAATAATGACATCGGGTTACTCACTGAGCCTTGTGTGGCTTTTCACCTGTGTGTCCTTAGTCGGTTATCTCATCCTGCAACCTGACAGAAGTAAGATGTATGCCTGATATCATAATCCCCACCTCCCCAATGAAGACACCACTGTTCAGAGAGTATGATCCAAAGCCTGGTGGGGTGGCACATGCCTGTAATTCCAGTGTGTGGGAGGTGGAAACAGGAGGATCGCAGGTTCAAGGTCAGCTTCAGCAGTTTAGCAAGGCCCTCAGCAACTTAGTGAAACTGTGGTTCAAAATAAAAACGGCTGGGGTGCAGCTTTCTCCATCTCATGGGAGGTAGAATGCCCCTGGGTTCAAACCTCAGTACTAAAGAGAAAGGTAGAGGGGAAGAAAGAGAGAAAGAGAGAGAATATGACCTAAGGGACCCTGACAAATATCTTACAATGCTTCTGGAATGTCAGGTCTTGTAGTATTTGCAATTCCATCACTAGATACTCATCCATCTGGATTAAGCACTAAACTCTACATGTTCTTCTTTTAAAATCAAATTCCATAGGCTAAAGAACTACACACTGAGTCCTAGCATGCCACTATAAGTGAGTTTATGACCTTATTCCTGATGAAAGGGATGAAGCATCATCAAAGAGCTTATATCTTCTATGTGAAGACACAGAAGTGAGTTTGAGCAGGTGCTGGCTGACCAAAGCCAACACAGTAGTTCTTGGACAGTCTAACTAACTCTCCTCCTCCTCCTCCTCCTCCTCCTCCTCCTCCTCCTCTTCTTCTTCTTCTGTACTGGAGATTGAACCCAGGGGCATTCTACCACTGAGCTACACTCCCCACCCTTCTGATTTTTTGTTTTGAAACAGGGTCTCACTAGGTTCTGAGAGTCTTACGAAGTTGCTGAGGCTGTCCTCGAAACTGGGATCCTCCTGTCTCAGTCTCTAGTTCTGGGATTATAGGTATGTGCCACCACACCTAGCACAGGCTAACTCTTCTAATGATTGCCACAGCTCTTTTTGCTTCAGGATGGGAGACGGTCACAAGTGTCCTATAGGGGCAGCTGTGGTGGCAGGAGGGGTGGGGGAGGAGGGAAGGGTGTAACACTGGCACGGGAGCCAACCTCTTTCCTTTGCCAGGAAGCTTGGCAGGATTGGGCTTCTAGAAAACCTTGTGTGGTCTAGGCCTTGCCAGGGACCCTGAAGCTAGAGCAGCAAAATATTCAGACTGGGTAACCAGGAGACAGCTGGGGAGGATTTCCTCATCAGCAGTTTACTAGATGAGTTCCCCATCCTCAGAGAGGGTTATCAGCAGGCCTCACCTTCCCCAGAACTGCAAAGGAGCTGTGTTGGCTGTCACCAAGCCACACACCCACCCACACACACACAGGTGACAAGCCACAGGACCAGCTCCAGTGCCAGCCAGGATACACTGATGCAGGAAGCTGTAGCTGCAGTAGAAACCAGGGGAAACTTTGTTCCCCTCTTTATTAATGTTTTGCAGAGGAGACATTGGCTCAGGGATGGCTCCTGAAGGAATCTGATAGGAAGATGTGACACCTCGTTTTAAATTTCTTCGGTGCATTTCTGAAGTTGACGGAGTGTCGGAAGTGAGGCTGATAAAGTCCGCTGTGCCCTCCAAGCGGGCTAATCAGACGTGAAGTCTTGGCGAGAGATAGCCAGGGTACGGAGAGCCAGAATGACATCACATCAACTCCTGTACAGCCAGTGCCTGTCACCGCTCCAGGTGGCTGGCACCCTCCACACACAGGGGTATTTTCAGACGAGGACGTCTGTCCCCCTTGACCCTGTAGCTGTCACTCTGGGGTATACTGGGGACACATTTGTCACTGTGTGTAAAGCTGCACATTCAGGGGCAGCCGGTCACCTGGAGGTGAAGCCTGCTTTGCACTGCACTCCACCGTCCCCCCTTCCTAGTAGGAAGGCCTTGCCCTGCGCATCAGAGAGATGGGGGCCAGGGGAACCTTCCAGAACCCACGCTCAACTAACAGGGCGGGGCTTTTCATCTGATCAGGAGTTGTTTGCATCAACAATGAACTTGAAATAATTTATTTGCTTGAGGAGGAAGTGGTTCGCATAGTCTTTACCACTGGCTTGTGGAGATAATTGATTTCATATAGTTTAAAGATGGAAAAAAACAAATGGCAACTGGGAAGGGTTTGGAGGCAATCATGAATGCTGTATCAGTTTAATTATAGCTCCATCTTTACCTGACATGGGTTCTTTCCTCTTCGAATTAAAATATCCAAGCAACTTGAAATGGAACAGTGATGAATTTTTCATGTTCTGCTCCCCACCTCGCATCCCTGCTTCGGGGCACTGTTACCAGCACACTTGGAGCTTTTTTTTTTTTTTTTTTTTTTTTCTCAATAGATAGTTAATGTGACATGCAAGAGTCGTCTGCGTGACACAGATAACTCAGGGGAACAGCGCAAAGTAAATGAGATGCATTAGCGCGTGGATGGGAACTGGAGATAGAAGTTCTCAGAACTTCTTGTTTAATTTATAGAAACGGATTTCCCTCCAGTGCTTAAGATTTCAAAATAGTAATCACATTCTGAAGAGGACCTGTTCCCACTCCAGGTACTAATATCAATATGTAAAAGAAAATCATTAACTAGATGTACCTCTCAGCGGCACCTATTATATGTCAACAAGCTAACTGAGGTGATAAAACAAACTGTTAGTGGAAATTTAATTACCCGCCATTGAGATTTGGGCAAGGGCTGGGAATTCGAGATTCATTACCCCGGCACCCGAGGCTGCTGGAAGCAGCCATCTGCCCGGAACAAACATCTTTAATAGGTGTTTTCCTTCCCTCTGAAACATCAGAGCACCCAAGACCAGGCAGAAACTTTTCAAATTCGCTTCTTCAGGTATAGTGAGGCCAGCGTGGCCTGGAGGCTGGAAAAAGAAAGAAGAAAGCAAGAAGGGAAAAAAACTGTTTCCAACCTCGAGTCTGGTCATTTTCAGGGATGATTAGGGGCCTGCAATGTCATTTTGTAAGTGATTTCTGTGCATTTAATTATGTCAGATTCCTGGCCAATGGCCACTTTTCAAGCTGGAGTGACTTGCCATTTATAATACGATATAAAATGAGGTCTTGCCCTCTGGGAAATGGCAAAGCCTGTGTCCCTTCTCCAGGTGCTCCCTGTGCTGGCCTAGCTGACCCAGCCCTGTCCTGCCTGCACAACGCCCTCCAGGAGCCTCCTCTGCAGGCATTCAGGCTCTCTTTCCACCCACACACACCTCATTCACCCTGGGTATGAGTGCAGATTTGGGGTCTGGCAAACTGAAAGCATCCAATATAAAGCTGAGCATATGAGGTATGTCGATGTGACTCACCTGCCACCTGGGAGCTGCCTGGCGCCAAGGCTAGATGAAGATGGTATCAAACCACATCAATTCCACCAAGCCGAAGCCCTCTTACAAAACATCTGCAGAAGCCGGGTATGGTGGTGAACGCCTGTCATCCCAGTACTTGAGAGGCTGAAACAGGAGGATTGCAGATTTGAGGCCAAGCCTCAGCAGTTTGGGCTGGGGTGTAGCTCAGAAGTAGAATGCCCCTGGGTTCAACCCCCAGTACCAAAACAGACAGACAAACAAACAAAAAAAATCTTCAGAGTCTTGGCATAGCATCTCAAAGCCACATCAGCTTTGGGGGACTTGCTGGTATTTTACATTATTTCTTGGAGTCAACTTTAGCCACCTTTTCAATTTTCCAAAGAAAAGAGTTATTCATATCCAATAGATTTTTGGTGTGTGTGCATGTGTTTGTAGAGTGGAGGGGTCCCTGGCCCCAGCCCTCCACTGACCTGCCTCTTCATTCCCTTGTCTGCTTCCTCTCTCCTCTCCTGAACGTGGGAGGCCTAAACTCCCCAAAGAACTGAGCCAACCTGGGCTGGGGATAGACGGGTGACCAACCCATCTTGTTTAGCTGGGACTGAAGGGTCTCCAGTGGAAATTTCAGCACTAAAATGAGGCAACAAACTGGGTGACAGGTCACCTTAGGGGTGACTGTCCCAGCACAGATGGAAATGACATTGAGGAAATGGCATTGTCTCCCTGTATATTAGTGTCTTCCTCCCTTGCTCAACTGGAAGGGCATTTGTAAGTCATTGTTTGAAACCTTAGCACCTTAGAACCTGCTGCAGAGATCTAAAACATTTCAGTGCTTGGGCCTCCTCCTGGAACAACTGATTAAGATCTCCAGGGTAGGGCTTAGGAGCAGAGCTTTTTAAGGTTCCCCAGGTGGTGCAATGTATAGCCAAGGCTGAGGACCAGGTACAGGAGCTGGGATTTCAAGAAGCCGTTGAGGTTGTCTTCCTTTGGCTGTGTCTATTCAGCAGCTGAAGCTGACTTCGAAGATGCAAAAGAAGTCTGTATTGGTAAAATGAATACTGTCAAAATGTGTCGTGCTTTTATCTGAATCTACGAACTGCATTTTTTCCAAACTCATTAAAATAGCTAATCTGAGCCTGTTGTGGTGGTGCATGTCTGTAATCCCAGGACTTGGGAGACTGAGACAGGAGGATTGCAGGTTTGAGGTCAGCCTCAGCAACTTAAAGAGACCCTCAGCAACTTAGCATGACCCTGTTTCAAAAAAAGAAAAGGATTGGGGGTTGTGGCTCAGAGGTAGAATGCCCCTGGGTTCAATCCCCAGTACTAAAATAAAGTAAAATAAAACAACCAAACTGATTTTATTATTCCCTTTCTTCCTCCTTATAAAAAAAAAAGTTCTGCACTTGCAACTTTCTTGGCAGGTGGCTGAAGTGATTGACACCTAGGCAATCCAAATGCAAATTACACAAAACCCAAAGGCCCTGCCACCAGAACTTTTTTTTTTTTATAAAGGGCTATGATGACTGCACTAAATTTAGTTACCTGAATGACCTTGACAAGCTCTGGTAACTAACTCTGTGGTCTTGTGACCCAGTGGCAAATGCACAGAACTTCTGAATTCTGGGTCTGTAAGCTCTCTTCAGGAAATTCTACTTACATTCTAGCACTTGGGATCCCTGACTTGGATTTCTCAAGCAAAGAAATATCCAGCTTTGAAATGGCCTCTGAAAACTCAATGAATGCATCTGCTACAGATACAGGAGCAAAGAGAAGCTTCCAGTCCAGTGGCTCTGTGAGGAGGCTGTGACATGACCCTGTCCACACAGAAGAGGTATAAAGCTATGTCTTTTCACATATTAATTCCACAAAGATGTATTGTACCGTTAGTACGAAGACAAGTATGAGTAAGAAATGGCCCCTGCCTCCAAGCAGCTTACAGTCTAATAGCTGTCTGGTGTCTGTGACAGCGACTGGCACCACTGTGTCCATTTCACAGATGGGCAAGCAGAGGCCAGGAAAAGGTGGTAACTGGCAAAGAGCCTTCAGAGGTCGTTCTGGCTCTCCAGGCTAGCACTTCTCTGCTGCCCAAAAGGTATCTCCTCTGCTTCCTTCCTTTCCAACCTCCAGAAAGGCTCAGAGCACTACTAATTTGATGCTATTTTGCATTTGTGCCTTCCTCTTCCTCCTTTTTTCTACTTCTTTACATCCAGTCCACTCTTTGATATTTAGGTCTCAGACCAGCCATCACCTGCTCAGAGAGACCTTTCAGGGCTCAATTAGCTTCCCTGCTTCCTCTCTATCAAATCATTCTCATTTGTTGTCTCCATAGCACATATTACTCTGTGTGTGTGTGTGTGTGTGTGTGTGTGTGTGTGTGTGTGTGCGTGTGTGTGTGTGTGTGTGTGTGTGTGTGTTAATGGGAATTGAACCCAGGGGTGTTCTACTTCTGAGCCATACCCCTAGCTCTATTTTATTATTTATTTATGGTAATGGGAATTGAGCTTCTACCTCTGAGCTACACTCCCAGCCCTATTTTATTTATTTATTCCAAAATAGGGTCTCACTAAGCTGCTGAGGTTGGCCTCAACCCTGGAATCCTCCTGTCTCAGCATCCCAAGTACTAGGATTACAGTTGTGTGCCGCCACACCCAGGTTATTTTTTATTTTGAAACAAGGTCTTTCTAAACTGCTGAAGGTCTTGCTAAGTTATAGCATGCTGGTCTCAAACCTGAGATCCTCTTGTCTCAGCTTCTCAAGTACTGGGATTACAGGCATGTGCCACCTTGCTTGGTGCACATACTACTCTCTGATGTTATTTTGTTTATTTGTTTATTGTCTTCTATTAAAATGAAACCTTTAGGAGAATAAGACTTTGTTGCAATCACTGCTTTATCCATTATGTCTAGAACAGTGAGTGGTGCATAATAGGTGCTCAATAAAAGTTTATTGGGTTAGTGAGTTCCTTTGCACTCTCTCTGAGGCCTCCATGATGGGAAGACTAACTCAAGGAGAATGGCAACATATGTCCCGGCTCTCACAGCAAGGCTCTGGGCCTCAGCTTTCTTGCCTGCACAATTGGACAGTTACCACCAGAGGAGCTGAGAAAAGAGGTGCTGAGGACCAAATGAGAAAATGGTGGGGAAAGTACTTTGATAAGTGAAAATGCAAGTTAAGTGGGTGACATTATTATCTTCTGCCATCTGTTCGACTCTAATCTTTTTCCCTTGGTGAGCAGACCTATTGATTGTAGCCTGCTGGAGGAAGCTCTCACTGTCTAATTACTGCCCCAGCTCAGCCTGTCACTGTGTCCTCTGCAGTCAGCACATCCTGACACTGACCCCTGATGCCATGGCCCTACGCAGAGCTGGCATTTTGCACCTGGCACAGAGTGGGTGGGTCTCTTGGGCCGAGGGAGGCTGGCTGTCCTCTTGGGAGAGCTGAACCCAGCTAGGCAGGCAGCCCCCCTGGGAAGAAGCCAGGGCTCAGGTGCTGCAGTGGCCAAGAGAAGGCCTTTGTCCCCTGCAGCCAGGCCAGTGAGGGGGGCTGTGAAGACACACCGTGTTGGGCACTCTCAGAATGAGGCTTCCAAGAGAAGAACCCCTGAAATTTTTTTCAGGCCTGGGATATTATTAGTAAATGGAGTTGGGGGTTTGAGAATAAATAATTTCTAGCGCTTGGCAATAATAATTATTATTTTCCCATAAACTGTAGAAAAAGTCTCCAGGGTATTTTTATCTGCATCACTTCATTTGGTAGTCACAACCCTCCTGTAGTTAGGGCTCCTTTCTTACAGGAATGGCATGGATGGGCTTACAACCGAGGAATGTGACTTGTCCGAGGTCAAAGACTGAAGTGATAGAAACAGGAACTGGAACCCAGGTTTCCTAACCCTCAGTCTAGACTGACTATCATGCCCCTCACAGGGCCAGCCCAGCTGTGACATGTAAGTTGAGGTGAAATCAGTCTTCCAGAGAAATTCCAAAAAGGTAACTGGGTTATTCTTTCTTTCCTTCCTTCCTTCCTTCCTTCCTTTTCTCTCTCTCTCTCTCTCTCTCTCTCTCTCTCTCTCTCTCTCTCCCCCCCCCTCTGTATTGGGAGTTGGATCCAGGGGCATTCTAGCTCTGAGTGAAGCCCCCCAGTACTTTTTATTTTGAAGCAGGGTCTTGTTAAGTTACTGAAGGTCTTGCTAACTTGCTAAGGCTGTCCTCAAACCTGTAATCCTCCTGTCTCAGCCTTCCAGGTACTGGAATTACAGGTGTGCACCACCACACTCAGGTGGTATCTGGATTTTCAGTGTGATTTTAGGGTTGGGGATGTAGCTCAGTGGTAGAGTGCTTGCCTGGCACATGAGAGGCCCTATCCCCAGCACTGGACAAGCAGAAGAAAAGAAGTGCTTTTTTTTTTGCTGTATCGGGGATTGAACCCAGGGGCATTCTACCTCCGAGCTATACCCCTAGATCTATTTTTTATTCTTTATTTTGAAGCAGGGTCTCACTAACTTGCAGAGAGCCTCACTAAGTAGCAAGGCTGGCCACGAACCTGGATCATCCAGTCTCAACCTCCCAAGTACTGGGATTCCAAGCGTGTGCCACCATGCCCGGCTAGAAGTGCTCTTTTTTTTTTTTTTTTTTTTTTTTTTGTACTGGGGATTGAACTCAGGGGCATTCTACCTCTGAGCTATACCCCCAGTCCTATTTTTTATTCTTTATTTTGAAACAGGGTCTCACTAAGTTGCGGAGTGCCTCACTAGGTAGCTGAGGCTGGCCTCGACCCCAGATCCTATGGTCTCAGCCTCCCAAATGCTGGGATTACAAGCATACACCACCACGCCCGGCTTAGAAGTACTCTTAAAGAATAAAAAAAAAAATTTTTTTTTGCCAGAAAAGAAAATGGAATGTGCTAGAAAACACATGCCAGTTGTATGTCCATCATTTACAAGAAGGAGAAGGATATATAAGCAAACTGCACACATATTTTTTTCCCAAACTTTTAAATAAACCAAATTATTTGGTTTAACCCTTCAGGAAATAAGGGTATCAGGTAGCCCCTGGACTAAAGACAATGCTGCATGGAAAGTGTTAGCAAATGCTTATTGACTAAATAGATGAATAATGACCCAGATTATAAATAGCCTGTGTTGGCTTTCTTTATTCATCTTAATGATAAAGAAAATATTTTTTTATCAGATCCAGATTCACAACATGCTCTGATATTGGTATACTGCTTTACTTTTTAGAAAAGTTCTTTCTTGTGTAATAGGCAATCCTCAAATAACTCTCTGAAGTTTGGAGACATGAATTGTTTTCCCAGGGTCAGAAAAATAGGTGAAAGAGTCCTTTCCTTCATTCCCCCTTCCTCCCTCCTTTTCTCTCTTCTTTTTTTCTTTCTCTCTTTCATTCTTATCTTTTTGGGGTACTGGGAATTGAACCCAGGGATGTTCTACCTCTGAGCTACTCCCCCAGCCCTATTTTATTTTATTGACACAGGGTCTCACTAAGTTGCAAAGGGACTCACTAAGTTGCTGAGGCTGGCTTTGAATCTGCAATCCTCCTGTCTCAGCTATTACAAGAGTGTGCTACCATACCCAGTACTTTCTTTTTTTCAGATGGTGTCTCTTTATGTTGCTCAGGCTGTCCTTGAATTCCTGGGCTCAAGCAATCCTCCCACCTCTGTCTCCCCAGTATTTGGAAATATACATGTGCCACCAGACCCAGCTTTGAAAGAACATTTTTAAATGTACTAATGAGTTGGAAAGAAATTAAGGAATATTCAGAATCAAACAAATCAATCCAGGGGAATAAGTGAAACATTGAAATTGGCTTTGACCTTGATTAAGGGCATTTCAGTTTCAGTTTTCACAAATTCACCAAGCCAGAAGGAAAAGAGAAGAAGTCTAGCACTTACCTATGTTAGGAAGTGCTATAGAGATTCCTTTTTGTGGTACTGGGGATTGAACCCAGGGGCATTCTATCTCTGAGCTCCATTTTATTTTTTATTTTGAAACAGGCAATCTTACTGGCCCATCACTATATAAATGGATGAAAAACAAACCAAATTCCACTCTCACAACAGAGACTACAAGAAAAATCACATATACTCAACTTTGACACCAATAAAGGAGAATTATTCTGAGAATTTATAAGCATAAACCACACCTGGCTCTTTTTTCCATAGGTTTGCATTTCAAATTCACACTTCCTGAATTGTCCAAGAGGCCTTGAATTAAGAATTTGAGAAAGTGAATCTAACTTATTAGTGGCCCCAAGCACCTAGGAAATAAGATGCTATCTTGCTAAAGAAATTTTAACTCAATAACCCAAACTTTAAAGAATTTCCATAGGTAGAATTTCTTTTTTTTCTTTTCTTTTCTTTCTCTTTTTTTTTTTTTTTTTTTTTTTGTACTGGGGATTGAACCCAGAGGCATTCTACCTCCAAGGTACACCCCCAGCCTGATTTTATTTCTTATTTTGAAACAGGGTCTCACTAGGTTGGTAGAGCCTTGCTAAGTTGCCAAGGCTGACTTTGAACCTGTGATCCTTCTGTCTCAGCTTCCCACGTATTGGGATTACAAGTGTCCACCACCACACCTGGCTTAGATAGAATTTCACATTAAAAAGATAGAAACTCACATTAAAAAATTGTAAAGTATTCAAGGAAGCAAAGCACCATGAGAAAGAGCCAAAAGACAGCAGAATTGGACCCACGATAACATCAGCTATTAAAGTTATCAGATGTAAATATAGAATGTTTAGTACATTTAAAGAAATAAAGAAAAAGATTGAAGTATAACTAAGAAGTAAGAAAGCATAGAAATGTTCAAGCAGATTGGAAGAACATTCAAGCTGATCTTTTACCAATAAAATATATATAATCACTAAAATTAAAAACTCAATAGATGGTTTCAACAGATTAGTCATAATTGAAAAGAGAATGCAATAGAATACAGATCTGAGAAAGTTATACAGAATGCAGCTCAGAAAGACAAAGAGAAGGAAAATGAAAAAGAAATGTTAAAAATACACATGTAAAATAGAATGAGCACACCCTACATGCACCTCAAGAAAATTATAGAAGAAGCCGGGCGTGGTGGCACACACTTGTAATCCCAGTACTTGGGAGGCTGAGATCAGAGGATCTGGGTTCACAGTCAGCCTCAGCTAGTTAGTGAGGCTCTGTGCAACTTAGTGAGATCCTGTTTCAAAATAAAGAATAAAAAATAGGACTTGGGGTATAGCTTGGAGATAGAATGCCCCTGGGTTCAATCCCCAGTACCACAAAAAAAAGAAAGAAGAAAATTATAGAAGAGAAGAGAGGAAGAATGGGGCAGAGACAGTATTTGGAAAATAAGAATTTTCTACAGATTCTGAAAGCTCTCCAAATTCCAAGAAGGATAAATAAAAAAGTAGATGGCAGAGTAAGTCCTATAGCAACATGACTTACAGAGATATTTAGGTCCCAACATTTTTCTAGTTCTACATCACACATTTAAGATCAAGTTGGGAGTGTTAATAAGAATTGTGTTAAGCCAGGCATGGTGGCACGTGCTGTAATCTCAGTACTTGGGAGGCTGAGACCAGAAGATCTGGGTTCACAGACAGCCTCAGCTACTTAGTGAGGCTCTCTGCAACTTAGTGAGATCCTGTTTCAAAATTAAGAATAAAAAATAGGACTGGGGATGTAGCTCGGAGGTAGAATGCCCCTGGGTTCAATCCCCAATTCTGCAGAGAGAGAGAGAGAGAGAGAGAGAGAGAGAGAGAGAGAGAGAATATACCATATTATACTGCACTGAATCTTGTGTTCCTTTATACATGGGATAACATCAAGACTGTGCTTCAGATTGAACTTAGAAAGAAAGGAGTTCCTCGAGTCTTACGTGGTCCTTGTTCACTTGTAAATTGCCATCTATGACAATGTACAGATGATCCCCAGTGTACCCCATGTTATGGTTTGCATTTTGAATGTCCCCTAGACCTTGCAGAGACGAGACAGCCATATTGGAGGCAGGGCTTGGTTGCTGAGGAGGCATGCCTGGGGGTATGGCCTTTGGGATTATATTTGGTTCTGCCTCCTCTTGTTTTTTCCCTTGCTTTGGGATTCTGTAATGTGACAGCAGAGCCATTGCTCGCTCGCTCTCTCTCTCTCTCTCTCTCTCTCTCTCTCTCTCTCTCTCTCTCTCCCCTTCTCTTTCTCCTTCCCGTGCCATGTCCTGAGCTCTGCAGACTTCACCTAGCCTAGCATGGACTGAACCCCTGAAATATCCAGAACTGTGAGCAAATAAATCTCCTTCCTCTAAGTTGTGGTTGTCAGATGTTTTGGGTTACAGAAGTGATAATGCTGACTGAAACACATTGGCTTAAATTACTTGACTTTACAACCATGTAGAAACAATACTCACTCATTCAATAGGAGTGGTACTTTTGATCTTTTCCCAGACCAGTAATGCATGGTATGATTCTCTTTGCTGGACAGCCAGGGCAAGCCACAGTTTCAGTCAGCCACATGGTCACAAAGGGAAACAACCAATAGTCTACAGTGGACTGTGATGTTCTATAGGTTAGGTGTATTGATTGCATTTTCAACTTAAGATATTCTCAGCTTGCAATTTTGGGATTTATGGGGACACAACCCCATCTTTCTCTGCTGTGTATTCTCACTGTATCATTTAGATAAGCAAATCTGGGGCTGAAGGTGTAGCTCAGTGGTAGTTTCTGCCTAGCATGCACAAGGCATTGGATTCAACACTGCAAAGAAAAAGAAATTTAATTATAATAAAATGAGATTAAACTCCTTTTATTATAATTATTCATACATATTAATTGTACAAAATAACAGAGTTCTGTGCAACATTTCATACGTGCATATAATGTACTTTGATCCTATCCACCCTTCCTATTGCCCTCTCTCACCCCCATCCCCTTCCCTTTCTCCAATAGTCACCTTTCTACCTTCATATGGCTTTTTCTCTTCCTAGATTCCAAATATGAGAGAAAGTATGTGATCTTTGTCTTTCTAAGTCTGACTTATTTCATTCAACATGATAATCTCCAGTACCATCCATTTTTCTGCCAATGATATGCTTTCATTTGTCTTTATGGCTGACTAATACTCTATCGTGTATATGTATATACTATAATTTCTTTACCCATTCATCCATTGATGGGCTCACTTGGCTATCGTGCCTCAATAAACATGGGTGTGCAGGTATCTCTGTTGTATGCTGACTTGATTCCTTTGGGTACATGACCAGGAGTGGCACCTCAATATTGATGCTGATTGGCTGTGTGAGCTTGAAATGAATTGCAGCACATCCCTGAGACTCTTCAGTCTCAATGTGGCTGATGATGTGACTACAACCGAGCTGTAAATGCACTTCAGCTGAAAGGGGTTATGAATATAAGATGTTGATTGTCTCCAAAAGCTAGCCTCCTTTGGGTGCCTGGAAGAAACCTCTATTCTCTGTTGGCATTGCAAACAATCATTCTAGTCAGAGACAATGGTATGGGAAAATTTAATTATGTGACCTGAAATAATCTCTCTGAGTCTCTGAGTTGTTATTGTTGTTGATTCACTTATTAGTTTGAGGGGGTTTTTTTATGTTTTTGAATGTTTACTTTTTTTAAAGGTTTGAATTAGAAGAAAGATTCTTAACTTTGGCTTCATTTAGAAACATTCAAATGCATTGTTGCCTGGCTGTTTCCAAAGGCTGGTTGAATGGGAATTTCTGGGACTAGGGTCCCACCTGCAGCATTGTTATATGCTCTCCAGGGGCTCCTGGTGTACAGTGAGGGCTTGACCCCACCCCACCCTTTCCAATTCTCTGATTCTGTGGCCCAGATGAGCTGTGAGTCACACCATGAATTCCCAGACTACAATGCACTGACTGTGGCCAATATGCCATGAGATCATACCCCAAACTCCTCCAGTCCCTACAAAACTGCCTTTTGATGCCCCAAATAAGATCCAGACCTAGGCCTGAAATAATAACTGAACAACTATTACATATCAGGTACATATATGCATAACTGCCAATCCTCACAGCACTTTTCAAGGCAGGGTATGTTATTTCCATTTTAAAAGAGAAACAAGAGTCTCAAGAAGGTCAAGCAACTTGACTAAAGTGGAAGCTGGTAAGTTGGTGGACTGAGGCTCAAGCTCAAGTTCTGGATCCAAACCCTATTTTCTTCCATTACACCTGCCTGGCCAAAGCTAGGGCCAGCCTTGGGCCAGGAAAAGATGGGTTACCTAAGGCAGAACCACTGGGGTTCGGTTGGATCATTGGCAGTCCCAAAAGAAGACCCTCTATCCAACGGGAGCTGAGTCTGATAGTCTCCTCAGCTCCAGGCCTCCTGCATAGGGGGACAGTGTTCCTGCCTAACACACATCAGGCTGCCAGCCTCAGTTTGTATTTTTACAGTCCACTAATTAGGCCATTTTAACTAATTTGTTTGCATTTTGTATGAGCACGTTGGGCTTTTGGATTGACTAATGTAATTGCAGCTGGTTTCTGCCAAATACAAATTACTCAGTGTAGTGTGGGCTAGAGAGAAAAGCAAATATTTAATAGACATCAATACCCTTGTAGCTTTTTAGTGGAGCCTTTTTCCCCTATGGAAAGTTGAAATAATTTCTCCAGCATCTGATTGAACTTTCATGTTAGAGAATTATTTTTTAATCATTTTTTGAAAAAATAATGAGGGGAATGTTTTAGTGGCTCTGTTGGAGTTTATCTCTGATCCATTTACCCCTAAGCTCAGGAAATTCACAGGACTTTTCCATTTCCAGGCCAGCTCCTCGCAATCTCTTTCTGCTTGGGCTATTCCAGTGACCAACAAGCAGTCTACATCAGGTTATCACAGCTAGCAGGAGCTGGAGAGACCCTCTAGTCCAGTAGCTCTCAAATGGTAGCCCTGGACCCTGGAAAAATAAATCCCCAGGACTGCTGACTCAGAAACTCTTGGGGTGGGGCCCCACAAACTGTTTCTAACAAATTGTCCTGGCAATTCCAATTCTGAAACACTTTAAACTTCCAGATCTTGTCCAGTAATCTCATTTTACAGATAAGGAGACTGAGGCCCAGCAGGAATGTACTTTCACTCAGGGCTGGGGCTGATCCCGCATCCCTCTGTGCATCCTCACATGCCTGCCTCGTGGCAAACTCAGTAAATCTCTTCTATGTTTGACAGAACGGACGAGCCAGAACTGTATGCATAGATTCATAATTCTGTTTCACCCCACTAGAGCTTTCTCCTGCTCTGGGGAAGGATGGGGAAATGGAAATACTGCTTCTTGGTCTTTGCTTTATGAGAAAACATAACTGGGGCTGGGAACACTGTCTCCTGCAGCCCTGGGGGGCGGGTGTCCTCACTGGCTGCCTTGCTCCCAAGCCAGGGCCCATCTGGCGCACTGTCCCTAGTCTGTGGGGGTGGATCAGGCCCAGCCCCACTAAGATTGTTTCTGTTGCTTTCATAGAAGCTGACATTGTCTGAGGCCCAGCCAGGCCCCCTGTCGGGCTGTTTGATTCTCTGACAAATAACCCCAGCCCAGCCAGTGAATGGGCAGAAAGAAGGGAGTTCTGATTCATGAAAAAAAAAAAAAAATGGAGAGGGGAGTCCCAAGGAGAGAGAATACTAGAAAGCTGAGTCTTTCAGGTCTGAGGGAGAGAGAGACAGAAAGAGAGAGAGAGAGAGAGAGAGAGAGAGAGAGAGAGAGAGAGAGAGAGAGAGAGTGTTTGGTCCTCATAGCTCACAATTGCAGAACTATACAGCCTTGTTGCCCAAACCTAAAGGCAGTTTCCTTGGCTCCCTTGATCCCCCACCTGGCCCGCTGACCCTCTAGGAAATCAGAAGGGGATGGTAAACAATACTCAAGAGTTTTCAAGGCCGGGCATGGTGGCGCACGCTTGTAATCCCAGCATTCGGGAGGCTGAGACCGGAGGATCCGGGTTCGCAGCCAGCCTCAGCTACCTAGTGAGGCATTCCGCAACTTAGTGAGACTCGGTTTCAAAATAAAGAATAAAAAAAATAGGGCTGGGGGTGTAGCTCGGAGGTAGAACGCCCCTGAGTTCAATCCCCAGTACCGCAAAAAAAAGTTTTCAAACACAAGAATCTCCCAGGATGTGAGAAACAGACTTGTAAAGAAGGTTTCTGGGCCCCCAGCCCTGCTATTTCTGTGATCTAGGCAAAGACACTGATCCATGTGGGTCTAGCCACTCGGAGCTTGTGTTCCTCTACTCGAGACACACTGCTGCCCAAGTCTCTCTCCTCTCCTTGTCACAGTGCCCGCAGAAGAATACGGGCACCTTCCCACTGCGTGGTACCCCCTTCCTGGCCTTTCCTGGACACTCTGTCCCCACAGTTATTTCCATACTTCCCTGAGACCTGCCCTCAAGAAGGAACCTGAAAAACTCATTCAACTACAGATGGTAGCAGGCCTGCCACCTCCTCCCTGGAAATTTAAGTGAAGATTTCATGCCCTAGTGGCTGCTCTTAATTCCTAATTTGGGGTACACCAACCTCACCCTTCTTCTCTGAGAACACATCTCCACCCAAGAAAGGTATCAGTCTTCTGGGGCCAACCTCCAACCCCAGAGGTTGTAGCCTTTCCCTCCAGGGAGATTGGGGTGGGCCTAGAGGGGAGTGAGTAGGCCTCTGCTAGTCTCCTGAAATAGAGAAATGTTAGTCCTAGAACTCAAGGTCCCCCAGGAACACCAACTGGTGAAAAGACAGTCAGCAGAGAGGCAGAAACGAAGCAGAGGCATGAGGGGGGAAAGGGAGAATGGCCACCTCTGTTCCTGGTCCTAGACTTCCCGAGGCAGCTGCCCCTGTTACCATTTGGCTCCCTAAGGTCCTCTGTGTCTTTAACCAGAGTGCCCCTTTTTAATGATGCTAGTCAACTGAGTTTTTTTTCTTGTAACTGGGATATTGTTGAAGTGTTTTCCAGTGCTGAGTACCACAGAGGTGTGAGAGTGATGCTAAGTCCAGTGGCTCCTGAATATCAGTCCTCTCAGGCATCCCTGCTGGCAGCCGCACATTCTTCAACACAGAGTGCAGACCCACCTGCTCCTAGAGATGCTGATTTAAATGGGGTACTTTGCCGGGCATGGTAGCGCAAGCTTATAATGCCAGTACTTGGGAGGCTGAAACAGGAGGATCACAGGTTCAAGGACAGCCTCAGCAAGTAGTGAGACTCCCAGCAGTTTAGTGAGACCCTGTTTCTAGAAAATAAATAAATAAATAAATGGGGGTACTTTCCTATGCTCCCCAGGGCTTCCTGTGGACAACTGAAGAGGTTCCTACTTATCCCTGCAGATATCCTTGTCTTATGTGCTCTTGAGTTAAGGAGTTCTATCGTAAAAGCTAATTCTACTAACAAATGATTGCCAGGTACCTATCAGGAGAAAGGCAGTGCTCTAGATGTGAAGATGAAACAGTGAAGAGGGCGGGTGAGGTCCCTGCTCCCATGGGTTTACATTCTAGGCCAAGGAAACAGAAAACAAGCAAGTCAACAGATAACCGATGTGATAATTTCAGAGGATGAAAAGTGCTGTGGAGACAAGAAGACATCAGGGTGATATAACAGTGACTTTAGGGAACAAGATAGACAAGTACCTCAGGGACAGCTCTGGAGAAGGTGCTATGGAAATGTGAGGAAAAAGCATTGGGCAGAGAGAAGAGCCTGTGCCAAGGTCTTTAGGCAAGGGGGACTCAGCATGTTCAAAGGTAGACTATGATGCTTGGGAGGCTGAGATAGGAGGATCGAAGGTTCGAAGCCACCCTCAGCAACTTAGCAAGACCCTGTTTTGAGATTAAAAAAAAATTAAAAAGGGCTGGGACGTAGGTCAGAGGTAGATGTCCTGGGTTAAATCCCCAGTATCCCCCACCCCAACACACACACACACACACACACACACACACACACACTGAGACTGGCATGCACACGTCCTTGAGAGGAATGATCTCAGTGCAGGAGTTGGGGGACACAGACTGTGACAACCATGTCTTGAGTTCTTTGTTTCATGGCAAAGGGAGGCAGGTAAAGGGTTGGTAGGAGAGGGGCCATCAAGTTCAAGGAAGAGATCTGTTGAGGTGGAGGTTGGGTTTGTTTCTATGGATGTGAGTGGGAATTAACAGTACTAGCTGGGTGAATGCCCCCCACCCTGACCCCACCTCCTCTGTGAAAGAGCCAGGCAGCAAACAAGGACGTGCAGCAGCAGACAAGGACCTGCAGCAGCAGACAAGGACCTGCAGTAAACAAGGACCTGCAGCAGCAGACAAGGACCTGCAGTAAACAAGGACCTGCAGCAGCAGACAAGGACCTGCAGCAGCAGACAAGGACCTGCAGTAAACAAGGACCTGCAGCAGCAGACAAGGACCTGCAGCAGCAGACAAGGACCTGCAGTAAACAAGGACCTGCAGCAGCAGACAAGGACCTGCAGTAAACAAGGACCTGCAGCAGCAGACAAGGACCTGCAGTAAACAAGGACCTGCAAGGTGCTGCTGCTCCTGTTGCCATGGCTCGTCCGTAGACCCCTGCCCTCTTCCCGTGCCTGTACGCATACTCTGCCTTCCCACCTACTACAAAGGATGACTAGTCCTCACTCCTTATTCCTGGTGCCGGCAGTGTGGTGCGGTGGAAGAGCACTTGTGTAGTATGCACAAGGTGCTGGGATTGGTCCCCATCAGTGCACAACAAAACAAATATTCACTTGGGCCCCGGAAACCTGCTGCCTGTTTCCTTCTCAAGGGTTTTGATCCTATAATTCTTTCCCTGACCCTGTTAGCTCTAGTACCATCAGACCATCCCTTCAGCATACACCTGCCCTCTGTGATCTAAAACAGGGGTCAGCCAGATAATAAATATTTAGGGCAGCCGGGTGTGGTGGCACACGCTTGTAATCCCAGTACTTGGAAGGGTGAGGCAGGAGGATCCGGGTTCACAGCCAGCCTCAGATACTCAGTGAGACCCTGTTTCAAAATAAAGAATAAAAAATAGGGCTGGGGGTGTAGCTCGGAGGTAGAGTGCCACTAGGTTCCATCCCCAATACCGAAAAAAATATATTTAGGGCATTATGGGCCATGTGGTCTCTGTGGGAACAACCCAGACCTGCTCTGGTATCAAGAAAGCAAGCTGGGCATGGTGGTGAACACCTGTATTCCCAGTAGTTGGGAGGCTGAGACAAGAGGATCACAGATTTGAGGCCAGATTCAGCAACTTGGTAAGACCCTGTTTCAAAATAAAAAGGGCTGGGCTGGGTATGTATCTCAAAGGTAGAATGCCCCTAGGTTCAATCCTCAGTATAAGAAGGAGAAGACAGGGAAGAAGAGGAAAAATAAGGAGAAGGGGGAGGGAGGAGGAGGAGGAAGCCACAGGTCATATATAAATGTATGGGCATGGCTGTGGCCCAATAAGACTTTACTTATACCACCAGGTGGCATGTGGATTTTTCCCATGAAACCTAGTTTGCCTAATCAAGAACAGTGTATAAGGCCAGGCGTGGTGGTGCATGCTTATAATCCCAGTACTTGGGAGGCTGAGACAGGAGGATCTGGGTTCATGGCCAGCCTCAGCTACTTAGTGAGGCCCTGTTTCCAAATAAAGAATAAAATAGGACTGGGGGTGTAGCTTAGAGATAGAATGCCCCTGGGTTCAATTCCTAGTAGCAAAAAAAAAAAAAAAAGAAAAAAAAAAAAGAAGAACAGAGGACAGCCTCTTAGGTTTCCTCTGTCAATAAAATTATGATGAAACTTCAAATATGAGTGATTATGATGGTAGGCAGAAAAGAGAAAGTAAGATGCGAACCCACAGGGGTAGTCAGAGTGAAGAAGAGCCTCAAAGGCCTTGAGAGAGCAATAAGCTGAAACGCATGTGCAATGCTACTTGGCTGGAATCAGGCTCGGGACCTGGGTGCTCACTGTAGAACAAGCATGGTATTGAGGAAACTGAAGAGAAGGAAAATTTCCTAGAAAGCTCAGAAGACAGGGGTCTGGCCAGGAAAAGCCTGGAACTGGGGTAAACAGATCCAGGCTAAACTGTATGCCCCCTGTACTGAGCACAGCTGGGCTCTGCCTGTCCTTTCTGTCCTGTTATTCCCAAACAATTGCTCCATGCCCTTGTCTGTCCCTTCCCTTGGGATGTGTGGCAGATTTGCTTGGTAAGTAGAGGTGAGCTTACTATACAACCACAGTTAAGAACTGGCCCTTAGCCACCAGGAACCTGCCATTTGATGGCAGGGAGACTTCAGAACATTAACGAAGTGCTTGAAAGAGGAAGATGCTGCAGGATGTGGGCTAAAGAAGGGATGCCTGGAGGAGATGGTGCCTCAAGGGGGCTTGAAAGATGATGATGCAGAAGGAGGGCTGAGAGGGAAGGGTTTGGGAAGTTTCTACAGAAATTGGCACAAGCAAAGGGCAAGAGGGATCACATGACCAAAAAAGGCATTTTTCGGTTCCTCTCTGCAAGTGTGTCTTAACCCTGGACATACCGCTGGAGGGTAACCGGGGGCAGCAAACTGGGACCACAGTTTCACTAGGATGAGAACACATCCACCGAAGGGACTTCAGCAGCACTCTTCCTCACCTATGCTCTGAAATGGTTAAACAAAAGGAAGAATGCTTAGAATGCATAAGAGTGTCTAAAATGTAACCTGGCATTAATTATTACATGCAGCCTGTAATTATGGACTAAAATGAAGGCTGTGTTATTTGTCAGGTGAGAAAACTCGATGCCAGGCATCCTTACAGTTTCTTGGTTCTGAAAAGGGCTTCCCTCACCTCTGCTCCTCATCCTTCCCCATAGAGCACTTCTGCACATGTACATACATCTGCACACACACACACACACACACACACACACCTCATACATAGACGTGTGAGCATGCACGACTTTATCTCAGAGATCTCACCTGGAACCCCACCGCTAGCCTGGGTTGTGCTCATCAGACGAGACTATGGAATCTCTGTCGATTTTGGAAAGAACTTCTCCAGGGCTTTTGTTTCAGAAATAATGAAAAAAATCAAACAGCCAACAATGAAAATGAAGTGGGTCCGTCTCCTTATCTTTTGCCCTTGATATTCAAAACAGCATACGTCTTTATTTGCCAGGCTGTTTACATTTGCATATGCCTGTACTTGGTTTTGTTGTGGGATCCAAACTATGACACTTTCACCCCACCTCAGCTGCCAGGTTACATGGACAACTGACACATCGCATCCCATCCCCAGGGAGTTAACCTGGGGTCCTCTCTACCCCTGCCCTCTGGAACAGGTACTTCGTAAGTGTTGACACTTGTTCTACCCTACCATGCCCGGCCACTACGGATGCAACGGATTTCCTTTCTTTATTTTACGTAGAATGTGAGAAAGGTAAAATATTTAGCCCAGTTCTGGCTAACTATCTGATTTCAGAAAGAACTCATAACTGAGATGCAATAAATGAAAGCAAAGCTTTTGCACTTTAAGATTCAACAACAACAAAAAGTTTGTATTTACAGATTTTAGATTGTTTAAACTATTAGATTAGTGAGTCTCTGTGTGACCAACAGCTAAGAGGCCCCATGGGGCTATGAGCCAGAGGGGGACAATTATTCAAGTCAAGAGAGAGGAGGCCAAACCTATGGGAGAAGAAAAACCCAGGATAATGTTAAGAAAAAGTCAGAAGAGCCTGGGAGCTACCTGAACCCAAAAATCTAGCAGCAGACATGAAAATTAGAGGTTGGATAGGCCTTGAAGGATCAAAAGTTAAGCCAAAACAGCCTAATCTTTGGTATCTGGCTTTAGATGAACCTGGCTGTCATTGTTTTGTCTAGTATCATTTTTTCTTTGGCTTCAGAATATCCCTTTCCCAATGTCTTTGACCTTCAAACATTGATTGTAGTATCAATGCTAATTGACTGAGGTACTTTCATTGGAACTCATCACAGACACATGCAAATCAGCAAATCCTCCCGACTATGGCAGCGTCTTTGTCCATTCAATAACAAAAATGTACCATCAACTGAGTCCCTTTAGTGATAATAAACTACCATTAACTAGGTGGCTTATAAGTAACATAAATTTATTTCTCACAGTTCTAGAAGGTGGGAAGTCCAAGGTCATGGCACTATTGGTTTCTGATTATGGCCTAACTCCTAGTTCATAGATGGTGACTCACAGGGCAGAAGGGGCAAAGGCAGCTAACTCTCTGGGGCCTCTCTTATGAGGCTTCATCTGAACGACCTAATCTTCTCCTTGGGACCCCATCTCCTAACAGTCAGAAGAGCCTGGGAGCTACCTGAACCCAAAAGTCTAGCAGCAGACATGAAAATTAGAGGTTGTCACAATAATGATTCGGTTTCCATGTGAATTTGGAGGGATCCAAAGGTTCAGATCATAGCTGGTATACAAGATCGATTCCTCCTTGGACATACTTCAGGGGTTTGAGACCATTTGATTTGCTTGCTTGTTTTGTCTTTGTGGTACTGAGGATTAAACCCAGGGGCACTCTACCTCTGAGATACGTCCCCAGCCCCATTTTACTTTTTATTTTGGAACAGTGTCTCGCTAAGTCACTGAGACCATTGCCAAGTTGTTGGGGCTAGTCTCAACTCTGTGATCCTCCTGTCTCAGCCTCCAAAGTACTAGGACTACATGCATGTGCCACCACACCCAACTTGACTGAGACTATTTGAAAAGGTACCTGAGTGAACAAGTCATGTTCAAGGGCTTTGAGCCACTTCCCTGAGAACAGCATGATAGCGGTGACCAGGCATGCAGTAGGGAGGGAAATGGCAGGCTTTTTAGGTGGCAGTGTGAAGCTCTCAGCCTCTGGAAGGATGATCAAGCATTCTGCAAAGGGATATCCAGGAATATTTCAGGTACCTCTCAACTACTCCATTATGGCCAACCTTTAGTAAATAGGATTTATGATTCAGACTCAGGTTATTTTTTTGGGGGGAGGGTGGAGGTGGTCTTGGTGACTGAATCTTAAAGGAAAATAATAAAGATATTATGGGAAAGTGCACGAGTGGATTGCATGTCTACATGGAGGACTGCTGGGGGCTGTCGTCCACTTAATTAGAGTAACAGATTGCTCATATCTGGCATATTCTGAGTAGAAAAGGAAGTAGCAAAAATGGAATGAGAATAATAATAATAATAATAAAGAATTAGCTGATATCAGATGTTTTCTCCTTGGTTTCTGCTTGCCCAGGTCTGACTGGTATAGCTTATAATTAGTCTCTGCTTGCAGATATGTGGTTCCAAAGACTTGTGGATTAAGGAGAAACTCTAGAATTTCTCAGTACCTGACAAGTTGTAACGTGAAAAGCTACACTTAGTCCATTAAAGATTTTCCACAGTGACATTTGAGTGCAGCTTGAGAAATATGCCACCTTGCCATTTATCATTTTCAGGGCACGGGTGTCGGAAAGGAGGTTGCTATGAAGAACAAAACAAAATGGATTGCATGTGTAGAGGTGATTCGCCGAATACTGATAAATGTACTTCACTGAATGTCAGCAAATGTCACTTGAGAAGCCATTTGCAGCTACCATAACACTCCCAAACCCAACAAAGAGTAGCAAAAACAGGCAAAATGAACTGGGCGTCTTGCTTCCGCATGAATAAGCAATCAGCCCTCTCAGAAGTTACACCAGAAAGTTGTTAAACTTGATAGAAGAAGCTTTTCAACCACAATGATGCATACTGTAGATTGCTACAGAGGGCTGGAGACCTTCTGAAGATGTCAGTGCTGCGACTCAGGACAGGACTTAATAACCCCCTCTGTCCCTGGTAGGTGCCTTCCTTTTGTATGTGGAGAGACTGGCTGTCTCTGAGGAATGTTTTCTGGGTTCTTCCTGCCCTGCTTGCTGCTTTTGTGGATTTGATGGACCCCTGTATAGTCACCCCCTCCTGATCTAGCCTCCCTTGCAGTGAGATCCAGGAGTGGCTAGAGATGTGACCTGGGTCCCAGGCCTCAAGAATATAGCCCTCATCTAACATGTCAAGAGAAGAACAATGTAGCCACCCTTGACCAAGGCTTTTAGTCTCTCACTCCAGGAAAGGGTTTGAAGTGTTAATTTGAAAGCTGAGTACTGCACTCAGCTTCAGTTTCATTCTTGGTGATCTGGCCAAAATTTGCCTCTGTGTGATTTAGGATTTCTGGAAGCTGGGGCCAAGTTTCTTCAGAATTCAGCTTGGTTCGAGATGCGCCTCTCTTCCTCCTCAGTTTGGTGAAGCTCCGTACTCTACTGCAGAGAAGTAAAGGGGAAAGAAGGTCATAGACTCAGAAAAGCTCTCCAGAGAAATATGAGACTCATTAAAATAAAATTCCAGCTCCTCTTCATTTCCTAATCTCTGCGGGTTCCTCCTCCCCAACACTACACACAAGGTCATCCAATACCTTTTTCCTCCTTTATACTAAGAAACATACAGAGTAGGCTGAATTCATCTGGCCTTGTTGAGACCACCCCCTTTCCCCCACACACGCTCATGTGCATTGCCCGCGCAAATCCAAATAGAGGTCAGTTCAGCGTGCATTGGAGCAATGCTGTGGTATATGCTCCCACACAAGAAGCCCTTTGTTGAATGCACATCCCAAACTCAGTCCCTGAATGTGCTAATGGATGGACTTCACTCTTCACACTGTTCTTCCATATGTTTAACCCGTGTACATTGGAACTGAACACATTTTACAACCAGGAAAGATGGGCTCTTGGGAAAGCGGGTTTCCCTCGGATGGACTTGGAGGGATAGTACATGTAGGGGTTGGAGGCTGGCCCTCTTCCACATTCATTGTGGAGCCTTCATAGTCCTTGGCGTTTCCTCCTTTTGAATTAGGTACTTCCCGAGGAAGGGCCTTTACTTGGGTGTTGGAAACTCAAAAGACATCTGTTTATTATTAAAATTGAATTGCCCTCAATTTGTTGACTTTCATGTTAGGAAGCAACAGTGGCGTGTTTAGGGGTGAGAAAAAGAAAAATATGAAAGCCAGATCTCTGAATTGGAGGTAGAAGTGAGGGCAAAGAGTAGAGGCTGCAGGGAGGACCAAGATGGTAGACTTCCTGCCTGGGGTCCTAGCACAGCTGCGGACCACAGTTCTCAGCTGAGGCACATTTTGAAGAGTTGATGTCTGCTGTATCCCAGTGTGGATTGCATGTCACAGACCCAAAGACCTACCACAGCATGAAAATATGTTCTGAAGAAAAAGCAAGAGAGGTAGAGATTCTCATCTTGCCAATATGATTTATTTTTCTGGTTGTAATTCTTAAATTTCTATCTTAAAGCTCAGACTAATAAACATTTGTTCCCAGCAGAGAGAAAAAAAATTGTTCATAATTGGTTAATATCACCTGAGTCCTGCCAATGCTGGAGGCCAGAGCTGTGTAAGAACTAATTTTCTTACTGTTTTTGTCTTTAAGGAACAAAAACAAAAGGCTTGTTATAGGCAAGGGTAGCTAACATTGTCTCTCAGGTGAGAAAAGGCAACACTGGTTTGTATTAGCTATTGTATCTACCCACTAATTAGGGGCAGGACTAGGTTTCCTTGTTTCTAATCTAGAAGTCATTTTCAGCAAATTCCTTTTGGTTTTGTGCATGCAAACATAATCAGTCTCCATTAATCATTTTGCATTCTGAGATGCTTCAAACAAAATGTTAAATTGGTAGCATAAGACGAAGGATGTTAAAAATACAAAATTCCTAGCTGGTCACAATGGTGCCTGTAATCCCAGTCCTGGAGAGGTTAGACAGGAGGTTTGAGGCCAGCCTCAGCAACTTAGTGAGACCCTGTTTCAAAATAAAAAATAAGAAGGTCAGCTCAGGGTGTAACTTAGAGGTAGAATGCCTCTGGGTTCAATCCCCAGTACCACCACCACCACCTCCAAACAAAACAAAACAAAACAAAAAAAACCCTAAGAATTGCAGTAATCCTCTCATTCATGCAAGAATGTAGAAAGAACATTAATGTAGGGAACATTAGCCCACAGAGAAGTCTCCTTTGAGCAAGAACCTTCACCCACTGTGCAATGCCAATGGACATCATTTTTCAGCCCTAGACATCACCAGCAACCTCAAACTGACTTCCCTCATTGACCTCAAGAAAGGGAAAAATATAACATTAGAGTGGGAAGAAAATAAGCAAATTTCAGGTTAACACAGCAGCACACAGGCTATCCTAAGGAGAAATGTTCAGAGGACTTTATTATCAGGTTTCTAAAAAAATTTCATCCCATTATGTATTCACTCATTTATATAAATACTTTTATTTGCTTACCTTATGTCTGACCTGACACTAACTGGATGCCCATTTTGCTTATATGTAATACCCTCATCATCTCGACTCAACCTTTACTGCCCAAACCAAAACCTGCCTCTTCTGGGAAGCCCTCTGAGATTTCTCCCATGCTTCCTCTTGTTTGCTCCAAGGGAGACACTCATAGAAAGGCAATGTTCTGTACTGTCTTCTACTGTATACATTCTCTCCCAAACAATATCTTCCTCCTGAAAAAAGCTTGGTTATATCTCACCCCCACTGGAAAACAGCCTTCTCTTCTTTCAGCAATATAATGAAGGGAAAGATGGAGGCAAGGAAGAGGTAGATGTTTGACCCATCTGGATTATTTGGGCACTCCCTGTAGTGGAGACCAATTCAGACTGATTAGCTTGGGGTAAGAGTAGCTGAATTAGCCAAATAATTGTGTAGATCTGGTCTTTGCTACCAAGTGTCACCCACTGTGATACACTTAGGTATTTAAGACCATGTTCCCCAACCTCTGTATCAAATATGCTCTAGAGACCTGGAAGTTGACACCTCATCCAGATGTAATGGGACATAAATGGTAATGTTTACATTTTGCTCTATATCTGCCAACATTGAGGAACTCAAGATTCTTTCTTAATACAGTGACTTTCGTTATTTCCCAGTAGGAAAAGTTTGGGTGGGAATCGTTACACTTTCCCTCTTGCATCTCTGACCAGATGGTCACAGGAGAAAGAATGCCTATCCCACTAAAGCCACACCACTAATTTTACTATTGAAAACTAAGATTTTGCAGGAGGTTTGCAAATATTAATGACGATGTTTGATGGAGAGATTTTCCTTCTTGAGTCAGGGATTCTGGAATTCCCTTCATTCTGATATCTTTTTCATGGGTCTTTCAGGGGAAGTATCTTTCTTAGAAGTTTTCAGTCTTTTTAATGCAAAGAATCCTCTAAGCAGGCAGAATACATCATGTCTGAGCCAAACAGTACTCCAAAATAAGTAGTTTTTCCAGTCATGTGATAAATGCACTAAGTTTTAACAAGCTTGTATAACTGTTATATTGCTTGTTAAAAAATAAAAGCTCTTACCTAACATAATTTAAAATAATCATCCCTTATCTTTTCAAATATTTCATTTTAGTTCTTATAAAATTTATATATTTCCCTGCCCATTTAGGGGAGAAAAAAACTGCCTCAATTTTAAGAACAAAAAGGGCTCTTAAAAGTTTCTAAAAGTAAGAATGGTTGGAAAGTTTTTTCCCCCCTCAAATAGCCTTTCAGGAAAAAAAACCTAACTATGCTTATATATCCATTTACTTCTAGTGTGAGAGCAGATTTGCTAATTTTGCTCAAAGGAAAGAGTTTTTGAAATTATGTAAATCTACGTGTGCATGTTTCTAGAATTAACACAGACATACTGACTGAGGCTGTAGGATTTCCAATTGGGAGAAGTACCTTCGTCCAGGGTGCCTTTGAGGAAATTTCAATATCTAGACAAAAGCAGTATTGCCGAGGCTATCTCTCCATTCTCTCACCCAGAGGAGAAACAATTAATAATTTGCATATGCTCATGACGCAAATTAAAGACAAAGGCCCCCTCACAGGCTGTGGTTACTAGTAGCCCTCTGCTTGCTCCTTGGGTTCATCCCTGCATAGTTCTAGCTTCCAAATGAATAGAATTAAACTCCATAACTAAAGACAGGGGTTCTGGGCCCTCTGGCTCATTTCCACCTTAGATTCCTGTTTCCCGAACCAGAAACATCTTCTAATCTTTTCATGAGCTTCTAGGGAAACAACATATAGTTCCAAGGGGAAAAATACGTATATACTTTGCCCTTTTTTATTTTAATGGCCAAACATTGTAATGCTAGCTAAATAGAAATTCTTGTCTGTTAATAGGTTCCTTTAGTTTGTAATAAATAGGAATGCTAATGACTAAAATTTGGTATTTGGTATGCATTAGCTTTTGTGAGCTTTTCTTTACAGCCCTCATTGATATGCAATATGGCAAGCTTCCTTTGAAACATATTTATAAAATAACTACAGTATAATTAAACCAACAAAGCCATCTTTTAAGTAAGCTTAATAGCTCAGTTTTTTACCTCGATAAAAATTTATTTTAAAAAGAAAAATAGTTATGCCTCAATCCCACTGTATATTTTATTCTGTGCATCTAATATTTCCTTTGCATCTACAATCTATGCATATCTAATTCTTTTTGACAACTATGATTATTAATAAAGTGCTCGTGAAAGATATGCTTCATAGCTTCTTCAACAAGAATAATGATTTTTTTGTTAATGGAAATTGTAACATATCTTGACAGATACAATATATAAGATTGCTTTTTTCTCTTAATTGTTAATATTGCTGTGCTGAATACACAAGGAGCAGATCAACAGATATGGCAGGTAATAATCAGCGTGGATGCTATTTTATACAATGTAACTAAAAATATTTTAATGATATAAAAGCAACAGATAAATAAAAGCAATTATATTTAAATTTGCTTTGGGCATCAGAGCAATTTTGGGTTGTTGCTGCTGCTGCGAGTGTGTTTAATAGAGAAGGAAGCCGGGAGCGAAGAGCGATGGGCGCAAAGGCGGCCGTGTCTTCTTGCAGCCGCGGGTCCGGTAAGCCGCCCTTTGCTCTTCGCCGCTCCAGCATCGAGACGCGGAGGGCCGGCTGAACGCTAATTCGGGATGCGCAGTTGCTCGAGTTCTCCGAGTTTCCTGCAGTTTTGCAAACCTTTCTCCTCTCTCCAGGCCTCACCTTGTAAGACCGTGTGATTTACCGAAAATAAAACTCCAAGGACACCCAGCTCGAAACAGCTGCAGCTAGAGCCGGCTGGGGCTGCCCCTCGGCCCCCCCGGGCTCTCCGACGCTTTACCCGGCCCCGCACGCCTCGCTCCCGCCTGCCGAAACTCCGTCTTCCCAGCCGAGGGGCTGCTGTGCCCCCTACCCAGCCCCGGCTCAGAGAATAAACCCCGTTGGCATCACTGCTATAATCTTTATTTAAAACTGTTTCCAAGGTTACAAATTACCGTGCCTCGTATGCAACAGGTTCCTCCGAAGCGGTATCATTACAGATTAACTGTAATGTGTAGGATTAGAATAAAAGCATAAGGGATTAGGTACAAGGGGCGACACTAGAGAAATAACGACCGAGCGCTTCTCCACTGCGAGTCAACCCGAAGACCACGAAGATGCTGGGTGTGGGGGTGCCGCGGATCTGAACCCGGTTCCCTCCCTCCAGCCCCGAGCCACCGAGTGGTCAGGGGCGACGGCGCAGGAAGGGCTAACGCGACTGGAGGCTTGCTAGGGGAGAGGCTTTTTGAGCCCCAGAGACTAGAGACCGAATCCTGGGGCCGGGGAAGGCGAGGGCCGGGAGGCCGCCGAGCCGAGGGTGCAGACCCGCCTGAGGTCTGGCTAGGGGCCGCAGGAAGCGTCGCGCCAGGGACGCCGAGCTACCGCCCTGCGAAGCGCCCCGATGCGGCGAGGGGTCACTTGGTTTATCTGTGTGGCTGACACCGTACTTAAAGCCCAGACCTAATGTGGGCCCTCTTGGGGTACCCCCAGCCCCTACCCCGCCGTTCCGCCACCCCCGGGCTGGGGCTGCAGGCCGCCCGCGCCCTCCCGAGCCTGGGACTTAGGCCTTCGCCCCCCACGGAGGCCATGCGCCCCATCGGGCCACCTCCCTTGCCCGGCTGCCGCTGGCCCCTCTCGCCCCCGGAAGGCCCCAGAGTCCCCTCTGCTCCCGCTCTGCTTCCTGAGCGGCCAGAATCGCGCGCTGGCCCGGCTGGACGCGGGCCTGCCCTGGGCCACGGCCTCGGGCCTCTGACGCAGCCCCGAGGGCTGTCTGCGTGTCAGGGTGGAGGGAGCGGGGCTGGAAAAACAAACAGGGCTGAGGCGCGCGGGCTGGGGTGGGGGCTGGCTGGGGGCTGGAAGGAAGTGCGCAGTGTGGCGAGAGTGCCGAACAAAGCCGACTCGGGATCCGCGTCACCCCGCGGTGACCCCGGCCCGCCCCGCTGAGCCGCGGGGCTCCGGGCCTGGCGTCCGAGCCGGCTGCACCGCTCGGCGGGAGCGTGCTAGGCTCGCCGAGGGCTCGGGCGCCGCCGCCTCCCGGGCGCCGGCCCTTCCCGGTCTCCGCAGGAGGAGCCCGAGGCCCACCTCCAGGCGCGAAGGACCGCTCGGCCTGTGGTTAAGCCTCACTAAGTCTTGGGAGACCTGGGAGAGGCTGAAGGAAGACTACGTACTGATGTCCTTCGTCCGGAGTCCGGGCGACTCGGGCGCGCTGGAGCGACCGCTGTGCTGGGAAGGGCGCGAGCGAGCTCCAAAGTGCACCAAAGTGGGCGACCAACTTTGCTACGGCTCCGGCTTGCCAGAGAAGGGCCCTGGCTGAGGCGGCAGCGGGAGGGGACTGTTACAAACAGCTGTTCCTCATACATATTTCATTACACAATCAGATAATGCGTCCCACCACCTTCTCAATTATTCACAGATAAACATTTTCAAGACGTTTTGACATCTGTCTTAGTGCCTGCTATTAATTTAGTAATCACTGTAGTTAAAAATGTATGGGATTTTTGCCGTCGGAGTACCTCCTCTCGGCGCGCCGGCCCAGTGTTGGGCTGCCAGAGGGAGCCCGCGCCCTTCGGGAGTGAAGACACCTTTGGAGGTGAGACGGCCTCTTTAGAGCGTTGACTCTGTGGTGGAAGGGATTAAAGAGGTATCTGGTTATTTTTAATTTATTGCTGTACGCTGACTCACCTCCCCCATCCACAGCCCTCCTGCTCTCCTCGCTCTCCTAGGCCGGCCCTAGACTCTCCTAGGTCCAGCCCTTTGCCCCAGGCAAGGGAAAGGGTTAGCTTCATCTAGGCAAACGCTTCTGGTGAGGAAGTCATAGCAACCCTGACCAGCTTATTTCGGAAAGAAAGAGAGGGAAAGAAAGGGAGAGAGCACAATCATTGAGAATTTCTCACAAAAACAAAACAACACTACACAAAGTTCCACTCAAGAGATCACAAACCTCCGAAGTTTTGCCCTGAGTCCTGTGTCCCAGGCAGAGGCCACAAGAGCATTTTCGAAAAAAGAAAAATTCAATGCAGCCACCGTATGTGGGACATTTTGGGCTATGAAAAAAGGAGTTGTTTTTCTGCTTGAGTGATAAATGTTGCACCCAGCACAGCTTTGTCGGTGCAAGCCATTTTTAAAAATCAGACAAGCAGAGTTTGAAGAATCTTGTGAAATAGCAAATAGCAAATCTTCCCAACTCTTACATGCTGTTGTTTATTATGAGAAAGCTGTAGATAAGATAAACTACCCAAAGAGGGAGAAGCTAAGAGTTTCTTTGTGTTCGGAACCTCAGCTATAGGAATGGGAGTTACACTTTGGGTCTGAGGGTGAAGCCCCTTATTCACTTCTCTCTGTCACAGTCTCTTCCTAAGGCGGGTCAGCAGGTGGACTCTAATTTGGGAAAGAGGAAAAACAAACCTGGGCAGAGAAAAATGACCATGGAAAAACTGCCCTTCCAACGATAATTAAAATGATATGACAAGTAATTTTCACTCTTTATTGTTCAAAACACCATGATTACAAACTCCTGCTACTACAATGTCCAGGCATTAAATATATCTCAAAAAAGAATAGGACACAATGTTTGCCCCCAAAAGAGAAAAAATTCTTCCTTCCTCTGACCATCATATCCTCTCATTTCTAGGGCAACTGTATCTCCTTTGACGCTCTTCCTTGAGCTCCTGTCCCCGTTTTTAAGTGGTTTATTTCTTCACAAAATGCCCCTTGAAAGGTCATCTGATATGCTGTCTCTGAGACCCCCTTTTATCCTTTTTTCCCATCTAAATATATCTTCCTTACCTAGACTTACCCTTTATTTTCAGATGAGGGGTCTCAGAAAATCAAATAAAAAGAGAAAAAGTTGGGAAGGAAGGTGAAGTGGGAGGAGGGCCCTCTGGCTTTGGGAAGTCCTGCCTCTTCTGCAGGAAACCTGTGGCAGCCACCGTCCAGAGCTGCTTGTTCCAACTCCACAGGCAAGTGTAGCGGGCACCAAATCAAGCAGGTGCAGTTACTAGGAATCCATCTTGACAACCCCTCAGCTGGACCAGGACAGTAAACGCTGCCTGGTATTGGGGAGAAGAGGTGAGAACTTCCCAAATCCCATAAAGAAAATTAGTTTTAATAAACTAAAAAGTTCAGTTTGCTTTTGCAAATTTATTTGATAAACAAGGGTTGGAATGGAAGTGGGGTGGGAGGGATGGAGCTGAGTGAACAGTTCTTTTTAAGGAATAGATTTCAGATAAGAAAAGTGGAAGGGGCAAAACAAGGGCCCTCCCATTTCTGGAACTCTGGTTTGAGCTGAATTAGGAATCTCGGGCCAATAAGTGAGGATGTATATGGGCTCTATTCAAATCCTCCCCCAGAACTCAATCTCCAAGGCCAAAAATAACAAACAAATATAAATCATCCCTATCAAAATGAATCTTTCCTGTATTGCCCTCTTCTGGTGTCTCCACAGAGCAGGGAGGAAGGTGAAAAGGCTGGCTTTGGGTTGGTGGAGCTTTTGGTTCTTTTTAGTCTCTAGGACTTGATCAGAAACCTTTCATCCAGCTGGCTCAACAAAGTTTCTCCCTGGGGGCCAATCTTTCCAGCCTTGAGGCCTTAAGCTTTAAAGCTTCGTGGCCTGCATCCTGGTTGAGCCTACTCTCTCTGTGTGCTGCTTCCTATGTGTGTGTGTGTGTGTGTCTGGGGTCACTCCACATGGACTCTGTGGCTTTTGTTTGCATCTGGATCACTGTTGCACACCCATGCATTTCAAATAATTATGCCCATGGACACTTATTTATTCTTCAAATTCTGCCATTAGTGTTTCTTTAATTCTCCCATGGTGCTCTGGTACAACAGCATGTACTTAATGTGCAGTCAGGTGACTCTGGGAGCTGGGCAGGTGAGTGACCTCTGGGGTCTGTGTAAGGATGGGAAGTGTGCTAGCACACACTCAGGGCTTTTGGAGGGATGCAAGGTTGATAAGGCTTCCTTTCCCTGTCCCTGGACCTCCTTTACAGCTTCATTGGTCCTATTTCTTAATCCTTCAGGAGGAACGAGACCCTCGCAGGATCCTGCATCCTACAACCCTTCAAGAAAGGGCGGGAGCAGTCTCTGGGACCTCTTTTGGTGGAGTGTGACTGGAGGGGAGTACTCAAGAGCCAGCCGGGTGTAAAGTTTTCTTCGGGCTCTGGACTGCAGTCCCCATCCTGGCCACCTCCTGGCCGAGTTCGCCCTGGGTCTCTCGGGAGGGTGGAGATACAATAGTGGAAGTCCTGAAGCCTCGGAGAGAGTAACCGGAGCGACCAGGCTTGGGGCAAAACTTTCCTGGGCCCCCCTGTGGCAACTGCACTTGTAACTGGGAACTAGCCGGGGACCGCCCCTCGGCCCCTCCTCCAGCCTTCGCCTCCTCGCCAGCGCCCAGCCAGCTACCAGAACCACCCCCAAGTATCCTGGGGCCACGCCATTTTTCCAGGGCCCTTGGAAGAGCCTAGGGGCCTGTATCAGGGAGGAAGGGCACCAAAATTAGTGACCACCGTTCCCCTAAGGCGGTCATGCGACATTTTTCTCTGCTGGAATCGCCTTGCAGCCCGCGTACCTTCCAGTCTCCGAGGCCTTGGGAGCACTGGTCTCGGGCGTGGGGGGTGGGGGTTGTGCACGTGTTCTCGTGCGACTGGAAGAGGCTTCTTGGGTGTTCCTGGAATCCTCTAGAAGTATTTTCTCGTGGTTGGAAAAAATGCAGACTTTCGGCTAACTTCAGGTAGTTTGTTACAAAAAAAAGTGAACGTCTGTCCGACCGTCGGTGCGTCTCTCCTGCGCATTCGCACAATATGAGGTCATCTCTCCTCCCTCAAGCAGCCTCCAGGGCCAGATCCTAGGACCAAGGCCCTGGGGCCCTGGGCTCGGAGGGCAAAGGCTCTGAAAATTCGCCCCAATGTTTTGACCCTAAGGCCCAAGATGCCCTGGTGCTCATTCAGGGTCGGGTTGGAAAACCTATGTGGGAAAGGGAGAGCCGGATAAACATCCCACCTCCATTGCAGGGTAAAGTCCCAGTCTGGAGCCCTGGACCTACAGACCAGACATCTCACAGCCGACCCAGCCTGGGATCCGGATTGGTGGCAGTGGGGTGGGAGGGGGGGTGAGGGAATCGGGTTAGTACAGGATGGAGGTGGAGATGGAAAGAGGGAAGAAAAAGAAACCAGACTGATTGGGGATGTGGAGATGGGTGAGGATGGGGCGGAGATGGAGTGGGGGCTGCCTCGGAGAGAGCCCACTTTTCGCCCTGCTATGGAGAGGTGTGTCTGGCTGCTCTGTTGCAAACCCCCCCCCCCGAAAATAAAGCTAATGATGTAGTAATTTAGGAGGAGGTGAGGGGCTGGGCGAAAGAAGGGAGGGGAGAGGATGGGGGAGCGCGCGCCCCAAGAGCTAAAGCAAACAGCTATCTGTGAAGGCGCTGCCCGCAGCTCGGGCTTCCCAACAGGTTAGCTGGACCAGTATCCACTAGGTATTTCGCAGGAAGGGGGGGGGGGAGGAGAGAGCCTTACTAGAGGACTGAGAGAGGGAGAGAGATAGGAGCGAGGGAGCGCGCCTCGCGGTTTAAAAGGACTTACACTTCCTAATGAATATTTATCCACCGCTGCTTCGTGCTCCCGGCTTCCCTTACCTAGGCGCAGGTAAGATTCTCCCTGCACCCAGCCCTGGGGGCCCTCCCAGCTCCCCCATCCGGGGCGCGGGTGGTGGGGCGGGAGGGCTCTTGGCATGCGGGGTGAAGATGGGGGGAAAGGGGGTTTTGCTCTGCGCTCGGCTTGGGCTTCCGGGCGCGAGACCTTGCACGACCGTGCGTGGGCTACCTGTGTGCAATGTGTGTGTGTGTGTGTGTGTGTGTGTGTGTGTGTGTGTGTGAGAGAGAGAGAGAGAGAGAGAGAGAGAGAGAGAGAGAGAGAGAGAGAGAGAGAGAGAGACGGGAGGGGGAGAGAAGCTGAACGCGGAGAGCACGCGTCTATTTGTGGCGCGCTCTGAGGACATTTTCCGACTTTTCGCTAGCACGCCCTGGATTTCTTGTCTTTTGCCTTTCTTTGCTTCCTCCTGCCCCTCTTTTGCCCCCCTGCACCATCCCCACCCCAGCCCTACCCCTGGCTGCCAGAGGCTTTTCTTCCGGCCTTTGTACCGATGGCTGAGTCTGTCCTGCGCGGGATCCCGCGTCTCTCATAAAAGGAAATGAATAGTTCAGTTTTCACCGTAAACCTCCACACAGAGGCTACCAGCCAAGGGGTCCCCTGTCTCCATTCCTGTGGACTAGGCTCTTGAGGTGCTGCGACGCGCGCTCCCTCCTTTCCCTTCATGGGGCGCCAGGGCCCAGTCCAAGGCGCTAAGAGGGATGGTCTGGACCCCGGGGTACCAGTTGGAACTTCTAAGGGATCTCCTGCCATCCTGCTTAGGCTGAAACCCGGAGCCAGAAGACCCCCCAGTAAGGAGGACGCAGGTTCCTCGCCATCTCCCGCCCCCGCCTGGAGGTCAGAGAACTCCAAACGCCTAGGGGGAAGGAGGGAGGAGAAAAGGAAGGTGGTCTGGGAGGGGCTGCCAATCTAACCAGAATTCTTTAAACGGACTTACCTGACCACCTGTTGAGAATCCATTAGGGGTTCACAGATTCTGGAGCTGCGCTAGGTGAACACATAAAACCAAAAGCCACGTTGGGGGGTGGGAAAAATCTTTCTCTGGTCATGCCAGACACAGTCTTTCAGGCTCGAAGCTTTGCGCTAGGGTCACAGCTCTGCGTTAGGGTCACAGCTCTGCGTTAGGGTCACAGCTCTGCGCTAGGGTCACGAGGCCGTAGAGCGAAGAGCGACTTTGCCTGGTGTCCTGCGACTCCGGCGCCCCCTCGTCGCTCGCCTCCTTAGCTCGGAGGTCAGGGTTTCAGAGCCCGCGAACTAAGCGCTCAGGGACTAGGCGCTAGGCACCTGCAGCTCGACTTAAGCCGGGGCCGCTTTCTAAGCCCTGCTCAGAAGTCAAGAGCAGCAGCGCCGCCGCTCTGCGCGGCCTTTCATGCCGCAGCCACTCCTTATTCTTGTGCCCCGGCCTCTCTGGGTGCCCCTGGACAAAGCCCCCGGAGCCTGGCCGCTCCCTTCCCGCTAAATCCCCTTCGGGGTCAGTGCGCTACCAGCACCGGGCCGTGAGCCTCTTCTGCCAGCCGAGTGGCTCTTAAAGAGCTGCACCCACCCTCCGCCCCGCGCGCTCCTCTGACCCCCGCCTCCCCGCCCCTCTCCTCTGGATCTAGCCCCCAAAGCCGCAGACCGACGCCTGAGGTCTCTGCTGCCCCGACCGATGCCCGCGGAGTCCCAACCCCCCTCCTCTCCCCTCCTCCCCCGAGCAGCCGGCGGGTCCTACCCTCCACCTCAGGTGCCCCTTCTGTCCAACAGCGCCCACCCCTTGGCTTCTCCGCCCCTACTTTTACACTTTGGACGGATCATGGCCGAGTTACCAAGCTTTGCCCGGCTGAGATGATCCCCAAAGACTGTCAGTTTGGGCTTGTTATAGGGGGTCGAGGAATGGGATCCGGGCAGGACAAGCAGTGGAGGGAGGGAGGGAAAGGGCAAAGGGGCAGGCCGCTGGGATTGAGAGGGCTCTGCTATCCCAAGGTCTACCTGGCCTTTTGGCAGAAGGTGAAGGCTGGTCTCCTCCTGCTCCTTCCTAGTAATGGCCACTCTGGAATGAGGTCCTGAGGTTACCAACCTGGCCAGGCCCACTGTGAGTGGAAGGGATTATGGGCCTATGGGGGGGGGGGGTCAGAAGGCCTTGAGTGTGGATCTGGGAGGACCCCGCTTACCAAGCCCAGTGTATTCATCCCTCCAAAAATAACCTTTAAGGGGCTGAGGGTTGGGCATGCAAGGCAGGAGTGGGAAGGGACCTTGAGTTCCCACTGTCCAGGGAAAAGGGCAATGGAGGAGCAGAGACAGTGACGAAGTCTACTCTAAGAACTAAACCACAATTTCTCATAGAGTTTCTTATAATTATTGGTCAACTATGTCACTTGCCCCAAGACAAGGGAAAACGGGGAAATAGATGGTGGCCTTGATTCCCATTTCTTCAAGAGCTTTCTCCCTCTTCCTCTCTCCCAGGCCTGTATTAGGCCCAGTCTCACCCAAGTAGGATGGCTCCACCTAGGGCACTTTTATCAATCCTACCTAGGACTAAAACATGATTAAAGAGAACAGAGAAGGAATGGAGGGTGGGGTGGACCGTTACTACAGGCCAGTATCTTGCCTTCTCTACTGCCAACTGTAACATTTGACCATTGGGTTTTTGGTGGATGTTGGAAGAAGTGGTAATTTGGAGCCCTTTCCCAAATGCAGGCCCTAGTTCTGGTTGTCAGAAGAGGGTTGGTGGAAAGAAGGTATGGCCTCCTTGTGCATCAGAGACCAAAGGAACTTGAGGAGGGAGGAGGAAGGAAAGCTGACCCTCCCCTGGGCATGTGCCCTCCACCACTCCAACATTTGTCCAGATGAACCTTTAAAGAGCTGGGGAGACTAATTGATTTGCAGTTGGCCCTCTTGAGAGAGGGTGACAGTGCACAACTTTGGCTAGATCCTGAGGCCTGAAAATCGGCTTCACCATAGGCATAACCAGCCTGGCTCACATCTCCCAAGTCACTGTCCTTTCTCTCGGGAGTAGATCCTGAGCGGTCAGCTAGGCTGGGTTTGTGCTCACCCTCCTGGGCCGAAGCCCAAGAACGAGCCAAATTTCTCCTGTTGGAGGATGTGGGGGGTGGGGCGGAGGGGCCTTTACAGCGCGGTGGGGCTCATTAGGCAGAGCCGGGTGCCGAGAGGTGCGCGCTGCCGGCCCCTGAGGCCGCCTTTGAGCCGTCGGGGCGGCTTCATTAAGCGGTGCTAACAAGGCGTACAAATGCCGGGCCCAGCAGCTTTCTTGCAATGCCGGGGCCTTAGCAGGGCGCCAGGCTAATGAGGGTCACTCAAAGGGGCTGATCAAATATTCAAATTTCCCCGCACGCCGGGAACTTTTATGCTCCGAGAAAGTTGAGGCAACTGAGCTGTGTTTACGGTCCGGGGCGACAATTGCTTGGAGCGCGGGTCCCCGGAGGCTAAGGCGGGGAGGCGGGGGAGCGGGGGCACGGGGAGGGAGCAGTTGTTGTTGTTGTTGTTGTTTTTCAAAGGAAAGTAATCGGGGTCCTTGAAGGGCTTCTCAGGCCTCCCCGCCTGCGGGCTGAGCTCCCCTGCGCCCTCCCTGGCGGTAAGCGCCAAGCGCCTCAGTTTGTAGTTTTCGGGGAGGCCCAGACTGCAGGTCACCCGGCCAGTCCCCACCTTTGGATGTCCAGGGGCCTGGAAAAGGCGTCCCCCCCCCCCAAAGAACCTTCCCAGAACGTCTGGGTTTGCTGTTTAGGGCTGAACAAGGCCGATCGGGTGCAGCTGACCCGGACCTTCGGACTCTCCTCTCCTGAAGGCCTGCAGACTCCTTGGGCTTTCCCTGTAACCGGAAACAAGGAGAAAGTAGGGTTCTCGGGGATGTGTCCCCAGGGGGCATTAAAACTTTCCCAGTGTTGGGGTTGGAGTTGACATTTGCAAATAAATGCCCAGTAGATCAGGGTGGGAGAACACTCTTCAATCCAAAGCCCTCTTTTCTCCCTGCACCCCCAATGCTGTCCTTCCGCCCCCGGGGGCCAGTGATGGAAGCGTGGGACGGTGGTGGCAATTTTATTCTGCACAGGTGACCCTGGCCTGTACCAGCGCCGAGTCCCAGAGCCATCGAGTCCCAGATCTGAGCGGCCAGAGGGCAAGGGAAAGATCTAGAGACTCCTCGGGCCGACCCGTCCACCCGAGCCTCGCTGCTGTGAGAGGCGAAGGGCGCAGGCATCCTCATCGCGGCACTCTCTCCAGGAGTCCTCCAGGCTCGCTTCCTGGACTCGACTTGCTTTAGGACTTGGTCCCCACCAGCGAGAAAGGCGGCCTGGGCCCTGGAGCCCGATGTCCCTCGGATCCTATCCCCTTTCCCCAGGGCCTAGCGCCTGGGAATTTGGAAAAGGACGCTCTGGTGTTCCACAGCCAGCCACCCTACACACACACACACACACACACACACACACACACACACACACACACACACACACACACACACACACACACCGCCACCATCACCAGCAGCAGCAGCAGCAGCAGCAGCAGCAGCAGCAGCAGCCCCAGCCCGAGACCTTGCTGAGCTGCGCTACCAGCCCCGCCGAGAGCCAGTCCCGCTGTCCGCGCCGAGGAGCAGCCGCCCGGCCTCCCCGTCCAGCTCTCCAGACTCTGAACTTACTGGCTTCAGGCGGCGAGTGTGATGCTTCGGACTTGATCGGGAGGCACTGGCGGCGGCGGCGGGGCGGCGGGAACAGGCTCTCGGGTTTACGCCCAGTTCTGCTCTGCGGGGAGGAGAGGCCAGCCCCCGGCTGCTGCGGGGCCCGCGGCGCTCAGCTGGGTCGCGGCGCACAAAGCTGCGCTCCTGGCTGTCGCCCTCCCCTCGGCTTTGCGCGTCCTAGCGGCAGATGCCACCCGAACTGGCTGGGTACAGCGTGTCGGCAGGCGGCGGGGAAGAGGCTGAGAGGCAGGGGTATCCCCGAGCGGAGTCTCAGCCCTGCTTTCTTCAATTCTTCCTGAGTGCCGAGCGTTTTCGCTTTCAGAGCTTTCCGCAGAGCCCGCAGCACCTGCCCAGACTCCCTCCGGGGCTGGCACCGCAGCAGCGGGGAGAGGCCAGGTCGCTCCCACCCGGAGGCGGGGGGTTACGAAGATAGGAAGGGACTGGCCGGGTTCACCCGCCTGCCCGGCGCCTGGGTCCCCGGCTCCGGGGGATGCAGTTTCGGGGTCACGAGCTGCTTTCAAAAGTTGAACAGAATATTCGGAAACCCACCCGTAGGAATTCTCCCCCCACACGCGGCACAATACCCACTCTCCTCCCCTCCCCTTTTTCATTCCTTCCTCCCCCGCTTCCTCCTCCTGCCCCTTCCCCCTCCCACCTTTCAGTCTATAATCCTTTCCCTACTAGAGAATGGGATCGGGAAGAAAAGATGAAGTGTCTGTTTTTGTGTCCCAACCTTTGGGCTCTTTCTGGGCCTGCAGAGGACGACCGTTCAGAGCTTTACAGCTAAGCGGAAAAGGACTCACCGCCCAGAGGAAGATAAATGGAGAGGAAACACCCGAAGTGTAGCGTGGCGGGTCTTCCCTTTGGGGTAATATTTCTCTGCCCCAGTCAGCCAGCTTAGGGCCCGCTACTCCTAGCTGCCTCTGGCTGCGTGAGCCAGTATAAGCCTCTCAGCCAACCCATAGCCTCCCTGGTGCCCGGAACCTCCGACTCCGCATGCACTGCTCTGCCCTCCGTGCCTGGTGCTGCAAGAGTCAAGGTTCTGGCAAAGCCTGAGCTCTGATTTAGGCGCTGGGACCATCCGGCCTGCAACGTTTAGGTTTTCCATTTAAATTCTCTCTCAATCTCTCTTTCTCTCCTTCCCCCTTCAGATCTCCAAAGTGGTGTGGATCCGGGCATCCAGCCCCCAGATCTGCATCGGAATGCAGAAAAGATTTTTTTTTTAAGAAAAAAGTTTTGAATTCCTCAATGATTTTTCTTCTGGAAAGGCAGCTTAGGATAATTATTTCAGCTTTATTGAGGGCAGATTAGTTGAAGTCTGGGCGCTGCGTTTCAATACTCTGTACACGGGCCGACAATGTGGGCATTGTTGGCTACTGTGTGTGAATCCATTCAACATATACACTTTTTAACACCAAACCGAGTCCTGTCTAAATATACACAGAGCAAGGGGGAAAGACGTCTCTGACCCTGACAAATCTTCCTAAATCACACTTCCATAGTTACGGAAGCCTCACAAAGGGGAGGCCAGCTCAAGATGCTGATTACATCTTAAAAGCAACATACCTAAGAATAACTACCCATGCCTGGCCTGGGGGCTGCGGGGCCACAGGGAGGGAGGACCCTCTGCATTCTGTGGATATTTTTGGATCGTTTTAGACTTGCAATATTATTTTCCCGAAAGAGAAATTAGACACCATTATTATTGTTATTGTTATTATTATTATTATTTACCATATGAGAAAACAAGCAAATTTGAGGCCTTATCTGATTTCTCAGGGGGCCTCCAAAGTTTCAGTGAACTTCTCAGGCTGGTGGGCAGGCCCAGAGCTACTTCTGGGGCAGCATTTTCTGGGCTCCTCGGGGTCCAGAGGGCTCCTAGGCTTCTGGGCTCAGATTGAGTCTCCACAACAACTCTGGTGGCAGCTGAAGTCCGCTGGGAAATATAATGTTTGTGTGTGTGTGTGTGTGTGTGTGTGTGTGTGTGTGTGTGTGTCACTGGTAGTTTAACTCAGGGGCATTCTATTTCTGAGCTATACCCCCAGCCCTGTTTTATTTTTATTTATTTATTTGCAGTACTGGAGATTGAACTCAGATGCATTCTACCTCTGAGCTACACCCCCAGCCCTATTTTTTAATTCTTTATTTTGAAACAGGGTCTCACTAAGTTGCAGAGGGCCTCACTAAGTAGCTGAGGCTGATCACAAACCTATGATCCTCCTGTCTCAGCCTCCCAAGTACTGGGATTACAAGAGTATGCCACCACGCCTGGCTTTATTTTTTATTTTGAAGCAGGGTCTCACTAAGTTGCAGAGGGCCTCATTAAGTTTCTGAGGCTGGCCACAAACCTGTGATCCTCCTGTCTCAACCTCTCAAGTACTGGGATTACAAGTGTGGGCCACCACACCTGGCTAGATTGCTTTTTAATTTTGAAAGAAGTATACTGTTGTTTCCACTATTTTAAAATACAAGGTGATGGGAGAAATCAAGGTACCTTGGCTGGGAGTAAAGAGAAGTCCCAACTGAAGCCAAGGGAGTTATTAATGTAGCCAAAGGGAACTCCCTTGGGGGGAAGGACAGAACAGCCTCCAGCACCCTGGGTCCTGGGCTCAGGCTCTCAGGTGCCAGATGCCCCCCCACCCCACCCCAATATGGGACCCGGTGGCCTTTTAACCAGGGTCAGTGTGTGGCGGGCCCCATGATCTCATCTCTCCTTTCTTCCTCCCACGATTAGTGCTCACATAGGCAGAAAGAGGCAGCCCGACGTGCACACCGTGTGCAAACCTTGCTGGCTCCGCGGGCCCTCCGACTCTCTTTGCGGGCAGGGTCGCCCTGCGTTCCTGAGGCTTGGGGGGGGGGGCTCTTGCTTTCTAACAAAATCCCCCCTGTAATTGGTCATCTTTCAACTACTTAGGGCCCACAGTTTTTCAAATTTCTGAATCAACTTCTTTGGAGGGAGAGGGAAGAGGAAGCTCAGAGACAGCGAGAAAGAAAGCGCGGAGGGGGGGGAGTGGCGAGATTAAGAGTTGCAAAGATTTAAAAAAAAAAAAAAATTCTTTCTCCCCTGTCTCCCTCCTTCCCTCTTCTCCCCCTCCCCCCTCCTCTGGCTAAGTGGTAAAACCGTCCTTACGTTCTCGGTATTGATTGGCAGGGCTGACAGTGATTGGCAGTGGTTGCCGTGGCAACGCCACAACGACTTGCCGCAGACCAATAGAAAAGCGAAACAAAATGTTTCAATGCTGCACTCACTGTGGATTTAGGGGAGATATTATGAGGCTGTTGTCATTAGGGCGATTGCTGTGGAATCGCTGAATCTTGACTCGGCGGTGGTTGGCTCTCGCTCTCCTCTCTCTCCCTCTCCCTGTCTCGGGTTCTCTCTCTGCGCGCGCGCACCGGGGCCGCTCTCCTTCCTCCCTCTCTATGTGGCTGCTCGGGTGTGTGTGTGTGTGGATGTGTGTGGGGTGTGGGTGTCCCTTACGTCCTTCCTCCTCCCCCTCCTCCTCCTTCTGCTCCCCCCTCCTTTCCCTCACCTCCTCCCCTCTCTCCTCTCCCTCCTCCTGGTCCTCATCGCCCCTCTCCTCCTCTTCCTCCCTTCTCTCTTCCTCTCCCTGAATTTTCTCCTCTGCTCTCAGGTCAGTCCATGGTATTCCGCTCCCCCCTAGACCTCTATTCCTCCCACTTCTTGTTGCCAAACTTCGCGGATTCTCACCACTGCTCCCTACTTCTGGCGAGTAGCGGCGGCGGGAACGGTGCGGGAGGCGGCGGCGAGGGAGGCGGCGGCGGCGGGAGCCGTGCGGGAGGCGGCGGTGCTGGCGGAGCAGGCGGCGGCGGCGGCGGCGGCGGCTCCAGGGCCCCCCCGGAAGAGTTGTCCATGTTCCAGCTGCCCACCCTCAACTTCTCGCCGGAGCAGGTGGCCAGCGTCTGCGAGACGCTGGAGGAGACGGGCGACATCGAGCGGCTGGGCCGCTTCCTCTGGTCGCTGCCCGTGGCCCCCGGGGCGTGCGAGGCCATCAACAAACACGAATCGATCCTGCGCGCGCGCGCCGTGGTCGCCTTCCACACGGGCAACTTCCGCGACCTGTACCACATCCTGGAAAACCACAAGTTCACCAAGGAGTCTCACGGGAAGCTGCAGGCCATGTGGCTCGAGGCGCACTACCAGGAGGCCGAGAAGCTGCGCGGCCGCCCACTCGGCCCAGTGGACAAGTACCGCGTGCGCAAGAAGTTCCCGCTGCCGCGCACCATCTGGGACGGCGAGCAGAAGACGCATTGCTTCAAGGAGCGGACTCGGAGCCTGCTGCGGGAGTGGTACCTGCAGGACCCCTACCCCAACCCCAGCAAGAAACGCGAACTAGCGCAGGCCACCGGCCTCACTCCCACACAAGTAGGCAACTGGTTTAAGAATCGCCGGCAGCGCGACCGCGCCGCAGCGGCCAAGAACAGGTCAGTGGCAGGGTCCGCGGCCTGGCTACAGCCTCCGGAGCCGGGGTAGGAGAGGGGTTGAAATGTGGGCAAGCGGGGCTCCGTAGGGGCGGCCGCCGAGCTCCGGAGAAGCCGTAACTCCCTGGCCAGTTGGAGAAAGTTTCCGCTGCCCGGGGCCCGTGGAAGAGGGGAGGGCTGTGGGTTTATTGACTGCTTTGCCCGAGTGGAGCTTCTTTCAGGGCACGGAGCGTGTTCGTGCGGCCCGAGTGCCCACCGTTCACGGTCTGTGCGCTGCGCCCTCACCCCTGTCCCTAACTTCTACCCCAGCGAGGCGCTCCCTTGAACCTAGAGACGGGGAAGGAAGGAAAACACTCCTTGCCATCTGGTTCTCATTTCCACGCATTGCAGTAACACCAGAGAGGAATCCACGAATGTCAGGGAAAGTGAGCCTGCGTCCCTTCTACCAAGGGGACATGGTGGCTGGAGGCCACCATGCAGGGGCCTCCTTCCCCCACGCTGCACCTTGCCTGACCCTGAGCAGGAAGGCCATGCTGGGGGAGTGGAGAGGCCTAGTGTATGAGTGTGTTCACAGGCACTCGTGCCTGTGCATACGCGCCCTCCTGCCCCAGCCACAGAACATCCCTTTGGTCCGGTAACTTGCCCTGCTGCTGGCAAGTTTGGCCACAAAGTCACAAAGTTGTACTGGACTTGAGGGGCAGAGGAGCTGGGTTCCGAGGACACAAGGAGAAAAAATGAGAGGGACAGAGAGGGAAGGGAGAAAGGAGTCAGAAGGAAAGGGAAAAGAAAGGAGGAAGTTGAGTGGAAGCCCTCATGGAACCCGTGTCCCTTCTCAGCTTGAAAGGAGAGGGGCCTTAAATAAGGCAGGGAGCGGGGTCCCCACCTGCTGACAGCTGCTGGTTACCCGGGCCTAGTGTGAGTTCCTGGAGTGTGTTGGGATTTAGGTAGGCCAGGTCCTTTCACCCCTGCCTGTGGAGTCCACTTTTCGCCCGATGGGGGTAGCGCCCAGGGCCAGACCAGGCCTCCTTGTGAGGAGAACACCAAGACGCTAGGTTCTGGCAGCTACTAGCCCCGGACCACCCAGAGGTGCCAGACACAGCTCTGTGCTTCTTTCCTGCCGTCTCCTTCGTCCCCTTTCTCTCTCCCCGTTCTTTCTTCACTTTTAGCTTCCAGCTACCCTATTTTGTCTTCCCCGGATCCTGCGCTCTACGCAGGATCCCCGAGAGCTAAGCCCGCGGGTCCTACCCGGGTGAGGCGGGGAACCCCCGCAGTCAGGGTGGGCGTTTGGGGGAGCAGGGGAGGAGGCGCTACGAGAACCCCAAGCTCTCGAGGTAGCCGGTTCAGTTTGAAGAGCCCCAGGATCTGGGGAAGGAGAGGCTCTTGCCACCTCATTTCTCCCATGGGGCTCGGCCTCCCCGGGCGGCTGGCCGTACGTGCTGCCTCTCTTCTGAGTCTGGTCCCTGACTGAGAAGCTGTAGAAAGCTTTCCTGAAGAAGGAGTTGGCTGGGGAGCTCGGCGGCGCTCCGGGAGCGGCTGGGTGCGCGAAGGGATTAGAGCGGAGAGCGCTGTCGGGGGCGGCAGCTGGGAGCGCGGGATGGGGGAGGCCTGGGAACGCGGGGAGCGAGGGCGGCTGCAGGCCCGGCTCCCGGCGGCGCGGGCAGCCCGGCGGCGGGCCGCGGTGTCAGGACCGGCACGGCTCTCTCTCTCCCGCAGGCTCCAGCACCAGGCCATCGGACCGAGCGGCATGCGCTCGCTGGCCGAGCCCGGCTGCCCCACGCACGGCTCGGCAGAGTCGCCGTCCACGGCGGCCAGCCCGACCACCAGCGTGTCTAGCCTGACGGAGCGCGCGGACACCGGCACCTCCATCCTCTCGGTAACCTCCAGCGACTCGGAATGTGATGTATGATTGCCAAGGCCGCCCACCTCTCCCTCCCCCCCTTCCCCTCCTCTTCCCCCTCCTCCTCCGAGCCCTCCTTCCTCTTCCTCCTCTTCCTCCATCCCCAGAACAAACCGAAATCAGGATACACAACCATACACATACATAGTCCACACACACTCCCACCCTAGCAAAAAAATATAAAAACCAAGAAAAATAACAAATTAACCGCAAACCACCAACAACCCCCAACCACCATCTACCACCACGGCCACCCCAAAGGACCGCGACGTCAATAGACAGTCACAAACGCTGATGTTTCGGGCAGAAAACATAAAAGAGATGACAATTGTATACTTTCTAGGACAAGCACGGCTTCTCCTTTTGGTTCCCACGGACCCGGCACCCCACCTGCATGACGATTTATTTGTATCTGGGAAAATATTCTCTCTAGTTTAAAATGATTTAAAGAGTCGACTATACAAAAACAACCACCACCATGAGGACGAGACGACAAAAGCAAAACAGACAAAAAGAAAAAAAAATCCGCCATCTCCGTTCCGACTTTGTTTAAAAAAGAAAAGAAAAGAAAAAAAAGAACTCGAGAGAGAAATAGCAAATGTTTCTCGCCTTTTGTTTCTCTCTCTTTTCCCTCTCTCACTCTTTTCCTTTCTCTTTTTTCTCTCTGTTTTTAAGTCCAAGTATTGGTCAAACAAGATGCAATCTTCTGTTTTTTGTTCAGCAGACAATCATTTTCTTCGTAAGCACCTTTTTCTCTCTACTCTGTCACTGCCTGTGTGGGTACTGGTTATAAATGTGGAAAAAGAATAGTTATGACTGTAACAGATTTTTATTTTTATTTCAAAATTTTATATGAATTATGTATATCTTAATGATCGGTCATTTTCCCAGTTTGTAATATATGTGTAGAAATTGCTTGTAAATGATACTGCTTTTTCTCCTCTCCCTTTCTTTCTACCCCCACCCCTTCCTCCCTTCCGCTCACCTGTCTCTTTCCTTTTGGGGGTTCTCCCTCCCACTCGGTATTCCTGGCGTCGCCTGGGCCGCCGTGGCAGGCTTGGCGGCCTGGGTTAGAAAGAGAACCCGGCGTTAGCCAAAGCGGAGAGTGAGACCGTAGTATTCTTATGCAAAAGCTATTTCAAGTATTTCTTAGCTGCTTTGGAGGTATCTCTCACTCCCCGTAGGGCGCTTTTACTGTTATCTTAACTGCGTGTTTATCTATATGTAAAAACTTTCTAAAGCAAATACAGTATTCTCCATTTTCTTATCACTCCCAGAGACTGGTGTTTCTGCCCCCCCCCCCCCGCCCCCAGGCCCGCAGCCCCGTAGGGAGACGGGAGACGGTGGGGCCTTGGCTTTCTCCTCTGTTCGGTGGGCCCCTGGAGCGGAGGGCAGAATTTCAAAGCTGGGCCTGGGCCTGAGCTTTTTCTGGAAGTTGGGTGGAAAGAGGGGAACGGGGGCCTACGGACGAAAGACCGCCGGGGTGAAATCCTAAGCGCAAAGGCGGAGGGGTGGGGGAAGGGGCGACGACAGCCAGTTTCTTCTAGGCGCGAGACTCCAGGCCCGGATCTGCCTGGAGCGTCCAGGAATTGGAGCCTGCCGTGGCCCTTGTGGATCCTGGGGTTGTGTTGAGCGTCTTTCGGTTGTTCTCGCTTTGCTTTTTAAAAGGGGAAACACAAGGTTGGCTAACCCAAGCGTCCATCCCAAGAGGAGTTCACAGATTTTGTCCTCATTTGATATTTTCTTTGGGGGGTGGGATGGGTGCTGCAGCCCGGGTCAGGACGATAGGGGAACGAGGGAAGAGGTAGTTTTATGAGTTCAGGACCTAGAATCAGGAAGGGCCCCCTCATTAGGGAGTGTGTGTGTGTGTGTGTGTGTGTGTGTGTGTGTGTGTGTGTGAGAGAGAGAGAGAGAGAGAGAGAGAGAGAGAGAGAGAGAGAGATTGAGAGATTGTGTGACTTCCCTTATGGCTCTCAATGGGTCTTTCTGAAATTTCCATCTCTGATCAGAGTCCCTCGATCCCCTAAGATATTTAAGAGCTGGTTTACTCTTTAAAACAAAACCCAGAAAAAATTACCTCCCCTTGCTAACCATGTTCCTACTGGTCTCAGGCCTCTCAGTATCCTGGGATGGTGTGGTTGGCAGAGTCTCAGCCGCTCTGGGCTAGGGCACCCTGCTCCTGAAGAGGAACCAAAGAAGTAATTTCAGAAAACTTGCCTTCACTTGAAAGTTCAATTTCCAAAGCAAAGAGGATTAGGAAGAAACGGGCCTGGAATTTTGTCATTTCCAAACTAATTTTGACTTCCGATTTCCTTTTGTCCTCATCCCAGGCAGCATGGGATGGGGATGGGGGTATGCGGGCCAGGCTGGGCAGAGAGGTTGCCTGACCTGGAGGTGCCCTGGGTGCAAAAGAGTTCTAGCTGGTGTCAGGCCAGGAGGGTTATTGCTGGAGTCTCCTCTTGGAACCAGGGCATCCGGCCGGCCTCCTGGAGCCTCCAAGTTCCGTGGTCTGACTTGCATTGTCAGAATCTCTGCATGTGTTCTCTGCCAGAGGAACTGCTGCCACTTTTGGGGCAATATTCACCCCAAAGCAGGGAGGGGGGCTGCCTACATTCTCCCTGACTGGAGCCCCAGTCCTGAAATGAGGGAATCTGTCACCTGCTCTCCCTTTTAGATAGCCAGTCCCATAGTTGATCCAGAGTTGGACCTGGAAGCCCAGAGAAATGGCTGACTCTGTATGGAAAGTCCAGATGGACCCTGAGCAGCCAACTAACCAGAATTCATGGAAAAGGGCGGCACTGCTGGAGAGTTGTTTCTGGAAGGGCCTCGCCAGGTGACACCAGGTGCCTTTCTGTGTAGGGCAGAGAGCAAAGTTGAGAGTTATGCCTCTGGTCTCTTAACATAACCTGACAGAAAAAAAAAAAGGCAGGCTTGGGATACCCACCACCCCCTCCTTCTCCACTGAAGAAAACTGGTCATCAGGCTCCACAGAGACCTTCAGTTTGAAGAGAAGGGCCCCATTGGGTGACATCAGCATGTTGTCTAGCTAGCTAGCTTGCTATCACCTATGATTCTCTCTCAACTCCAACCCTGCAGAAATGCCAGCGCTCTACTCTTTGCACTTTCTGACCTTACCTACTGGTTCCCTGCAAGAGGAGCATGGAAGAACATGTGTGCTTGTTGTGAGTGGTGTTTGTGTGTGGAATTCTGAATGCTGGGCTTTCACCACTCAATCGAGGTCTGTATACAAAAGGATATGTGTGTGATGAGTGGTATAAATGCACGTACAGCACATTGGTGCAGCTTTCGTGTATCTTGTTTAGTTTAGATACAGTACTGGTATGTGGCTTGAGCAGTTTATAGATATCTGGGGGTTCTTGGGGAAGGGGTACTGGGGATTGAATCCAGGGGCATTCTACCTCTGAGCTATACTCCTAGCCTCTTTTAAAATTTTGAAACAGGATCTCACTAAGTTGCTGAAGGTCTCAATAAATTGCTGAGGCTGGCCTAGAACCTACGATCCTCCTGTCTCACCCTCCCAAGGACTGAGATTACAGATGTGCACCACTATGCCTGGTTTATATATACCTGGTTTGGCTGGTTTTGCAAAGAGTATTAGGATGGCTCCAATATACCTACAGGATGCTATGCGTACAAAGGGCTTTCTGTCCTGTGTATCTCCAGTGTCCATAGTCTTCTGGGTCTTGATTCTTATGAGGACATGTTCTAATTAGCCCACAGTCAAGACCACCACACTGACCACCCCTAGCAGGGCTTCCTGTCCCTTTAAGAAGTGGGAGGTCACTATGATATTCATTGGCTAGAGGGCAAAAGGGGGTTGGGCTCTTAGCTTTCGCAGTTTGCCCTTTACTTTGATACAAGGGGATATTACAGTGGACTTGGCCTCTGCCCTTTTAAACATCCCAGTGAAGGAAAAGAGATCCTTTTCTGGCCAGCTCTCTCCTTTTACTGGCTGCTTGGCCATCTCTTTCCAGGTCTCTCAAAGCCATGGGCCTCTCTCTTCCAGGAGCTGCAGGGGCAGATCTCCAGGTCAAGGCCAAACTGAAGTCCTGCTTACAGAAAAGCCATCTAGGTCACTGCACACAGCCCCATCTTCTGGGGAATGCTGCTGATTCCATCTGGGCAGGTGGGGTGTGTGCAACGGGTGTGTTTGCTCCTTGGGTCACAAGGCCTGGAGCAGGCCAGATAAGGGGGCCTGATTATTAAGAGTTAGTCCTCTCTGTCTACACTGCACCAGTCAGAGAGCTGCCTCCCCTCCTGATACCCCAGGGATCAGACTCACTTCCCAAAGCATCCTGCACTTCCGACTGGCGGCCTTCGAAGCAGCCAGTTTAGCCCTCTTGTGTACATAGGTCACCACTGTAGGGTGTAAGGGGCTTGAAGAATTACAGCTGCTTTGGCCATATTTTCTTCCTCCCTGCCTCCCTCAAAGAAAAACAATGGTAATCCAGGATTTGCGTCAGAAACCCAAACAGGCAGAATGGGGTGTGAAACTTGGAAAATCTGCCTCAAAGACCTGACTCCTAAGAAGCCTCCCGAAAGAGGAGAGAGAGGCCAACCTACCCCTTCCGGCCTGCCTGCTCACTCTCCCCCTTTCTCTTCCTGCTCTCAGCCCCAGCCCAGAACCCCACCGGCTCCTTTTCCTGCCCTCCTCAAATACTGCGGAATCGACTGCCCAGTGCCAGCGCGGTTGATTGTCCCCAGCAAGACACACAACTGATTAAGATGAAATGACCCGGAAGCTGCCCTGGCACAAGGCGCGGTTTCGGATCAATGGTGGGGGCTGGAGGCACCGGAGCCTGGCGAGTCAGGGTTGGGAAGGGACTTGCACGGGGCGGCCGGACTTTGGGCATGGAGCCTGCCCCACAACGAGGCACTGGGTAGCCCTGGCCCAGGCCGAGGCACGCCTAGTGGGATAGGCCGTGAACCCCAGAAGGTGGGACAGCTACTTCCCGAAAGGAGAACCTGCCAGCCCGGCATATTCTGGACCCAGCGTCTCTGCGAGATTGCGGTATTTCCCAGCAGGGCCTCCCCTGAGTAGGGCACGTCCGGGTCTTTTCTCTCCCCTCCCAGCGTCTGCCTCCGTGGTCCTATGGTCCCGCCTAGGCCTTTGTGTGGCTGTCACCTGGAGCACCGGCAGCGGCTTCAGGGGCTTTCAACGGCGGCCTTCCTCCTGCTTCCTCCACCCCAAGCGTCGGGGTTGAGACTCCTGGCCTTCCAGGACCCGGGGCCACAGGTCCTCCCGCCCAGGCCCCCTTAGACTCCCACAGTGGGAGCCCTTTCCGGCATGCTGGCTTGCTGGCGGGGGTGGGGTCTGGCCCCAGGGAAAGCAAAGGAGGATGAGAGGCGGGGTGGGGGGGGACGGAGGAGGGGAGCAGCGCTAGCCGGTCTCCGATTTCTCCGGTCAGCTGAGCACAACTTTCCATTCGAGTGTATTCATGCAGCGGCTGATTGAGCTCGGCTGCGCCGGGCGGAGTTCGGCGGGAGGGGGCAGGCATAGCTAGGCTACCTAGGCTACACACACACACACACACACACACACACACACACACACACACACACACACACATACACACTCACTCACTCACACTTCACCACTAAGCCATTTCAGCATAAGCAGTATTTTCCCCCCACATCCACCTGCCCAGAGGCAATTTCTCAAAACCCATGGATCTCCTTCCCTGCACATCTCGCCTCTTTCTGCCTTACCCTTCACAGATACTGTACTGGTCTTCAGACACAAACACAAGAATCCCTCATCCCCTTTCCCCTCCAGATACATTCTCCAGGATGCAAACACCCCAAAACTGCACAGATGTACACACAATCCTGCCCGATCTCACAATCACACCTTGGTACAGAGCTATCCAGACTCATACCACAGTAGAAGCACACATCTCTGTAAAACAGCACTAGCACCTCCAGACATGTAGCATACAGTCTGTTACACACAGTGGGCTGGGGAATAGAAGAGCAATAAACTCGGTCAAAAGATACAGCCACTACATACCTACCAAAACAAATACACAGAGGAAACAGACACAGGTTTTTGGAAATATTATGCAGAGATACAGCTCCAAAGCACACATCCTGACTGGGCACTCAGAGACCACCATTTGCTTGTTTTCATCCACTCCTGGAGCACGAACATATGTATACACACACACACACACACACAGAGAGAGAAAGAGAGAGAGAGAGAGAGAGAGAGAGAGAGAGAGAGGAGAGATAGGTAGAGAACTAGATAAGTACCTTCAGAGAAGCATGCTTTCTCTTGGGGGTGGGCAGATACACAGGGGTCTCCATTTTACAATCCACCTCCAAATGCCAGGGTATGCTGTTTTACAGAGCTAGAAGGAAAGGGATAGTAGAAGGAGAAAGACATCATAGAGTGGGGAGAAAGGCAAAAGAAGAGGGAAAAGAGAAAAAAGAGGTGAACTTGAGCAAAAAGTGATGGGGAAAGAGAGTGAGGAGGAGGGCAAGTGAGGAACAGGGGCAGAAGGGTTAAGGAGAAAATGGAGCAGCTTCTTTCCTGCTCAGGCTCTGGGAGGCCAAACCTGGTTGGGGAAAGGTGACACTTCAGTGTGGGGATGTGACTACTCAGTCTTCATGAAAGCACCTAAGGTTGCACTGACTTGTGGCCAGCTTGAGCTGGGAAGTGAACAAGAACTGCACATGTACGAAGCCGACTGGGCCCGAAGTGCCCATTATCTCTGTAGGCCTAGGGGATCCAGGCAGCTTCTTCTGCCCTGTGGTTGCCCACCTTAGCATGTCACCTCTCCCTTCACACTACACACTGGTGGAGACACTTCCCTTTTGTGACTCCATTCCCGTGACCTGCCTAGCCACCCCCTCTGCCTCCTGCAGTGGTCACTTGCCTAGCACTCTGTTCTACACAGTGAGAAGCGAAGGCAGGAGCACATTTCCATTTCTAGCAACGACTCCTCACTTTTTGCAAACAAGCCCACAACACTCTCCATTTATACATGTTCTTTTTGGAAAAAGAAAGGGCATAAACCCAAAGGAGGCCAACCCTTCAGACACTGAGGACATTACAGAATGTGCTGGCAAGAAAGCACAGCACAGACAGGTCATATGCACACGTGTGTGTCTCCTGGGTCCCTGCCTACATGGCAGCACTGCTGAGCTCTGGCCAGGCTCTGGGAGCCAGCCCTTTCAGTAGGGGGCTTGGGAATGCCCAAGCGGCTGCAGAGGCCACAAATAGGGGGGCGGGGGATACATACATGTGCATAGGACTTGCCCCTGCTTTCTTTTCTTTACAGCACATCCTATAAAGTGCTCGGTGTCTGAAGGAAGAGGGTCTTGAGGATCAGAGGGGAGTTCCTTGGAGGCTCATCAGATAGATCCCTGGAGGTGAAGGCAGGAACACTGTGTGTGGTCCGGGAACCTACAGGGAAGGTCTGAGGCAAGGTCCAGAGGTGAGGGTGAGAGAGGAGGGTGGTGTGGAAGGCCAGTCCCCAAGGGCCGGGTTCTGCAAGTATGCAACGCAACTCTGTGGGCTAGCACTCCTCACTCTGCCTTGAGGCTTTTCCGGCGCTCTCTGGAGCTGGGCCTTTGTCCCCTTCTGTGGCTCCTACTGTCTTTCTTCTTCCCGCCGCTAGGAGGCGCTGTGACCGCAGCCCGGCCTCTCCAGGCTAAAGTGGTCCTCGCGCCCTGCCGCCTTTCTTCACTTCTGATCCGGGCAGCGCGCGGCCGCCCCAGGCGAGGGCCCGGCCAGTGGCTGGGGGAGGCCTGGAGCCCTTCCCGACCTGCACTGGCTTTAGTTTGTTGGATTTTGAGAAAAGTATTTACCATCATAATTAATTTGCAGCCATTATTCAACAGAAATTCTTAGCAAGGCCCCTTAAGTGACTGAGCGCTCTGCTAATTACCGGCGCGCGTGCCTCTGGCTCTACAGCCCTGGACGCGCGCCGCCGCCTCCCGCCCGTCTCCACCTCGTCGGCGGCGAAGCACTGGCACCGTCTGGCCAGGTCAAGGACCCACAGACACAAGTACAGGTGCGGGCATATGGAATCCAGGCTGTGGCCACCACCGCCTTAGCCTCAAATATCTGAGCAGATGCGGCTGCGATTACAGGGAAAGTGGAAACTGAAGTTCAGAGAGGACCATGGCTTGGTCACTGTCACACAGCAAGCCTCTACCTCACCCCGCCACACCTGCACGCTCGGTGTTCCTCTGTAGGCTTTCTTGCCAGTGCGTGCCCACCAGCCGGGTAAATACTTTTCTGAGATCTTTCCTTGGGCGTACAGAATGAGGGTAACAGGAGATCAGGGAGTAGGGTAGGGCAGGGAGTGGCCGGCCTCAGGCTCTGCGGGTCCCGGCGCGCCACTGTCTCCGGCAGTCAGCACTTCAGTCTTGCAGGGATGGAGCCCCACCCAGAAAGCGCCACCTCCACGCCGCCTACAAGGACCAGACCAGAGAGACTCGCCGGACCCGGGGCTAAGTGTCCTTCCTACAAAGCCCAGCGGGTGAGCAGGGATTTCAGCAGGCTCCCCTTCTCCGTTGAAGGATCTTAGTTTAAACCACCAGCGCGGAGTTGGGACTCCGTGACACTGCATTGCGAAGTGCACGCAAACTTTACTGAGTGTGCAGTGAGGCTGTTGTGCAGACCCCTGTAAGATGCATTCGAAATATTTCCCTGACTCGGTAACACAGCTACCTACAGATGTTCCTGGAGGCTTGTTGAGAGCCATGTGTTGTGAATAGGAAGTGTCTTGGTTCCAATCGATGACAGGGGCTTTAAGAGCTGAGGGAAGAGGGACCAGCACCATTTAGGCCTGCCCTCAAGCTGCTCACAGTCCAGTGGGAGGGACAGTGGAGGACATCAGTTGGAAACAAACCGACCCCTTGTAGATGCTCATAGAACGTTTTCAGGAGTGACAACGTTTGGATGAAGCGCAACTTTGGGGAGAGATGGCACCAGCCCAGATGAATGGATTGGATGGCACACAGGAATTACAGGCAGGAAGGATGAGAGCAAACCCCAGAGAGGGTGCTGGTTCCAGTGGGGAGCAGTGTGGTGGGGCTGGCCCCTGGGCTATCCTGGTGCGGAACCCCTGAGGTGTGAGAAGAAGCTGGCAGAAGGGAGAGGGGGGCTAGGTCCCATGAGCACTGGGGAGCCCAATATGACTTTGGCGTCCATATCCAGAGCTCTGCTCAAGGGCTTTGGTTGGAGGGAGGGAGGATGTAGACTGAAAGACCCTTAGGGTCGGTTCCAACCAGCAGGCACGAAGCAAAGAAGGCTGAGCTCAGGATAGAACTGACTAAAACATTTCCAAGGAGGAATAGCGAGAACCTGAAGACCAGTTGGAGACCTTTGGGCTCCCTGATAACTTGACCTCAGTGCTTGTCCCCTTTTCCTGGATCTATGACTGGATCCTAGATCCACCCCCCACTTCCTCTGGGAACATGGTGACCTTTAGGGTCACCTCATATGCTCCTTAGAGGGGTTTATCATTGGACCCTTCCATCAGAACTCCTTGTCTCTTATTCCTAAAGCCAGCCCTTGTGCAGAATGCGAGTCCTGTGCAGCCAGTCTCCTCCCTTGCCCACTCATCTGTCCTGGTTCCACTCTCGGAGGATGGTCCCCTCCAAATAACCCTCCCCCATCAGAGGTGGAGCAAGGGACCCAGGAAACCCACCCCTCTCCGCTGGCTCTGAGAGTGTTGTCCCGAGCACTCAGGCTGTGCTCAACTTCTGCAAGCCCAGCCTCCTGCAAATGGTTTCGGAGGCCTCCTCCTGGGGATGAGACAGCTCAGCAAGGGAGCCATCCATTTGGGCCATTAGGAGCTTCCAGATGCCTTTCCAGGCAGCAGTGCTGTTGTGAGCTTCAGATCTTCCAGACAGCTTGGCCATTTCATTATTGGGTAAATGAGGATTTAGAGACACAGAGAAATGGAGTGAGTCAAGTTCAAGTTTTTCACCCCTTCCATGCTCCCAAGGCACCCCTCAGCCTTGCCCATCTGCTCCCCTCCACCCTAGCCTAGAGTGGACATGTGACCAGGGTGCAGCAGGACAGTGGGTGCTTGCCTATTTGCATGTGATTCCCTGGCTGCAATGTGTGTGTGAGAGAGAGAGAGAGAAAGAGAGAGAGAGAGAGAGAGAGAGAGAGAGAGAGAGAGAGAGCGAGCTGGGAAGTATCAGGTCCTGAGTGGGAGTGGGAGTGTAAGGAGGTAGTGGAGAAGGATGTCCCCAGAGTCCAGTGTCTTAAGAGAGTGGTCTTTCCGAGGCCACTCCAACCCCAGGCAAGAAGTGAAGAGAAGACGTTTCCAGCTGGACTGGCCAGGCGCAGCTGAGCCAGGAGGCAGGAGGATGAACCAGTTTCTTGGGGGTGGGAGGAAAGGGCAGACGCAGAGGAGTACAGCGGGTCAGGGCTGCTGGATTTCATGACGCTCTAGAGAAGTTTCCAGATACCATTTGGGCCCCGGGGAGCTGGAAACCGGGGGAAGCTACTCTGCTCCTCCGCTTTTGCTCTGCATAGCCAGGCAAGGAGCAAAAGCAAGTCCAGGTTGGGAAGCAGCGGGCGTTTTGGGAACATCGGCGGGTTTTTGCTGCCACCTCGCGGCGGTGGCGCGCAGCATCCCAGAGGTCTGTGCCCTGGGATTTGGCTGTGCCTGCGTTTTGCCTGGCCTGCCCTGCTGCTCCAACCTTTTCCTTTTCGCATCGTCATAATCGCCTCTAGCTTAAAGAGGTCTGCGATAGACCGAGCCACGTCCTATAGCGAAATATCCAGTTTGCGCCTGGCCCGTGCGATTTGAGTTCCCCTTTTCATCTCTTGGTTTCCTATTTGATTCCATAACTGCCCACCTGTCTCCTGAAAAGGTTTCCTTCCTCCCGCATTGCTAACTTCCTCTCTTGCAGATGCCTCCCGGGCTTCGGGCTTCTACAGAGGGAGCACAGGGCTCTCCTCTGGCTGGCTGGAAGTTGTCGCCTGCTAAGCACCTACCCTGTGCCAGACACAGTGGTACAAATTGGGGACAGCGAATGGCAATCCAGACCTTGCCTCTGCCATCATCGTTTAGTGAAAGCAGAGAAATGCAGCACGAATTATAGTTTAAATGGCCATGCCAAAATATGAATAAAGAGAATCCAGAGAGAGGCGTTTGAAGCAGGTCTCTTCTCTGTCTCTCTTATCAGTGGTGTGGCTGGAACTCAGGGCCTCGCCTCTGCTGTCTATGCTGGACTAGTGCTTTACCACTGAGCTACACCTTCCAGCTCTGAAGCAGATCTTGATCTACAAGTGTGTGTTTTCTGTGCTGGTGAGGAGGAAGCGACAATCCAGAGGTGGTGAAGAACATGTCCAAAGACACTCAGCTGCAAAGGGCACTTGCTACTAGTCCTTGGGGTGCTCCACTGTCTGATGGTGAAGCCACGACTGCACTCTCCACAGTACAGCCAGCTTTGGCTAAGGTATTGGATAGGCTCATAAAATGTCAGTGGTAAGCTGGGAGCAGTGGAACAGGTCTGTAATCCCAGTACTTGGGAGGCTGAGACCGGAGGATAATAGATTAGAGGCCGGTCTCAGCAATCTAGTGAGACTGTGTCTCAAAATAAAAAATAAAAATGACTGGGGGGGGGTCTAGCTCAGTGGTAAAGTGTCCCAGGATTCAACCTATAGTAACAAACACACACACACACACACACACACACACACACACACACACACACACACACTCAGAGGTAAAGGAACCTTTGGAATCCCTTCTCCCCCACCCCCATCTAAATAGATAAAGGAACTGAGAGCAAATGGCTGTCTCTGTCCTTAGTACACAGATGACAGTGCCCAGGGAAGGCTGTCTTCCATGCCAGGTAGTCTGAAGGTGGGTTGGGAAGCGGGAGCCATCACAGGCTATCTTTCTCTTCTTTTTCTCAACTACAGTTTTGCTCGCTTGGTTCTTTCTTATGCAGCATACATACTGATCCCCAGTCTCTTCTCTACACATCCAAAATTCAAAAGGCTTTGGCTTTTGTTTGTTTGCTGGGTATGTTTGCTGCCAAAATGATTTGGCAGCAAAACGTGACCTAAACTGTATGAAGCTATTTAAAGTCTATTTATCCACTTGGCATGAATATTAGATGTTTCAATGCAGAAATATTAATACATTTGATTACAGGTACTGCTCCAGACTCACCAGGGTGGCATTAGGTAATAGATAATATATATACCAATATGCTATTATATTTATCTCCCCTTTCTTTTATTTTTTTTTTCCAACTCAGGGCCTCATACATGCTAGGCAACCACTCTACCACTAAGCTATATCCCTAGCCCAATTTACCTTTCAGAGATCTTCAATATTCTGAATTTCCAAAGGTTTTGGGGAAAAGATTGTGTGCTGTTGGATTGAGCCTGTATTGTCGTGGTGGGAGAGGAAATTGGGAGAATTGAAATGAAGGCCATGTAAATGGATAAATGTGAAGGGTAATGTCCACGGGAAGGTAAGTTGAGTTGGCTGTGGGACAGTATCGCAGAGCCAGCCCAGCAAAGCTAGAGGGCTGGGACTCTTGATTTCTATACAAGCTGGAAGAGGCAGATAAATTCTGGCTCCTAGCATTAGTGGTAAGAGAAGGAGCCATTACTCTCTGGGAAAATTTATCTTTCTAGGAGTCTTCCTGCCATCCAATGGCTGGAGGACTTGCCCAAGCCCAGGCCTCTGTCTCCAAACACTCTTTCTCTTCCTTGACTCATCCAAACTCAGGCTAGCTTTCTATCAGACATTTCATAGTGAATCAGGCTGGCTGACTCTCAGGCAGATTTAATCCACTACTAACTGAGTGGCTTCTTGGGTGAGGTTCTGGGTTGTCTCCAAAGAGTGAGGTGATCCAGGAGAGCTTTCCCAGGCCTCCTGTGTCATCTGTGCCTATCTCCAGGTGCAGGATTGCTTTACTAGTCAGCAGGAAAGGACCTGGGCCGTGTTCACCCTGGTGAGTTGCCAGGTCCTGTGAGTGTGTTCTGATATCTGAGCCTCCAAACAGTTCCCAGACCTGGTGAGCACAGGCTCCACCTGTCTGTGCTTCTATAGCTAGAGCTAGAGTATCTCAAGTAGAGATGAACTGGGGATCCAACTGGAAGCTCAGTGCTGGGAAAGACAGAGTGGACCGGCAGGGAGGCCAGTTGGGAAGAAGGCCTGAAACAAGCCTGGTCTTTCTTCTTCTCATTCTTCATCCAGGGACTTTAGGTCTCAGGGTGACAAAGGCCCTGGGGCTGTCCTTAGTGAGCTTGGGTCCATGGACACTACCTCTCCAATGACAACAAAAACAGAAATAGAAAATTTCTAGAAAAGCTCTAGAACTCTTTCTCCCACATAGGGTAGGGGCTGGAAATACTCAAGACCTGGAAAGGTTTTATTTATTTATTGTCACTTTTAAAAATTGTAGTAAAATATACCATTCTCAAGTGTAAAGTTCAGTGAGTTTTAGCATATTCAGTGTTGTGAAGGTGTCACTATCTAGTTCCAGAACATTTTCATCATCTTGAATGGAAGCCCCATACCTATTGAACACTCCGGGTCCCCTCCCTTTCCCCACCAGCCCCTAGCAACTACTAATCTACGTCTGTCTCTATGATAGAATTTCCTCTAAGTAGAATCATACAATATGTGGTCTTTTGTGTCTGGGTTCTTTCACTTAGTGTAATGTTTTCAAGGCTTATCCATTGTACCATGGATTATGTCACTCTACTATTTGGTTAAACCATATGCCATTATATGGATATATGAGTCAGCTTCAATGAAATATCTAACACAGGCTACTTATGAAGTAAAGTATTTTGGCTCAGTTCTGGAGGCCTAAGTCCAAGATTGGGTGGCTCCATGGCAGGAGTACATGTCAGAGCAAGTGTTCACATCTTAAGCCAGAAAGCAAAAAGAGACAGGAGAAGGAATTCGTCCCACAATTCGTGTGTGTGTGTGTGTGTGTGCACGTGCACGCGCCCACGCTTACTGGGAAATGAGCCGAGGGGCATTCAACCTCTGAGCTACACCCACACCCATTTTATTTTTTATTTTTAAACATGGTCTCACTGAGTTACTGAGGGCCTTGCCAAGTTGCTAAGGCTAGCTTTGAATGTGGGATCCTCCTGTCTGAGCCTCCCAAGTACTAGGATTACACGTGTGCACCACCATGCCCAGCCAGCCCACAATTCCTTTTGGGGACTTGCTCTCAATGACCTAAGGACCTCCAACAAGGCTCCATCTTCTGAAGATCTACAGCTCCTCCCAACAACACGACTTTAGGAACCATATCCTAACAAGAGACATACCACATTTTGTTTAATCATTTATGAAAGGATTTTGTTGTGGTGATGGTGATGGTGGATGTTACACAGGGACATTCTACCTCCAAGATATGCCCCTGGGCCTATTTTATTTTTTATTTTGATAGTGTCTTGCTAAGTTGCTAAGAATCCCACTTAATTGCTGAGGCTGGCCTTGAACCAGTAATCTTACTGTCTCAGTCTCCCAAGTATCAGGCCCACTTCTGAAAGTTGTTTTTGTTTGTTTGTTTGGGTTTTTTTTTTTTTGCCCCTTTTCAGGGGAAGCTTGAGGTAGAGGGGAGGACATGCAGGACCACATGCACTGGGTCACCAAGTCTGCAGTGGTTGTATTTTGGCAGGAGAAGGGAAAATAACCTGGGCTGAGGATTCTTGACTGTTGAAGTGCCTCCCACCCTGACACACACTCCCTATACACCCTGTTATTTCCCAACACAGTCACTTAGGACAATTCTATCCTGATCCTGGGTTAAAAAGAAGCCTTTGGGCTGGTAGCCACCTAGGCTGGAGTGGAGGGAATCGGTGGGCCTTTGAAGCCAGGGGTGATGAGTGGCAGCTGAGCCCTGACTGGATATGTGGGTGGAGTCTAGTGGCAGCCTGGGAAGAAGAGAGCTTTAGCAAGCGGAGCTGGGGATTGAATGTCTTTCTCCTTCCCAGTGGGTCTCCCTGCTCTTGCCTTCTGGTTAGGCTTCTGTTTTTTGCTGCTGAGCCCAGGGAATGATGCAGGCTGGCTTGACATTCAGTAGAAAGAAGAAATTTGGTACCGGAAGCTTCGAAGCAAAAAACAAAACAAAAACCAAGATAGTCTGTAACCCATCAGAGGCTAGATCTTTGACTAATTGGCTAAACTGCCATCTTAGCCAGGACCAGTTCTCATTTGTCATGGCTGTTCTCTCCCAGAGTGGGACTCACCCCTTGGTAGCAGAATTCATCCTTTCTCCAGACCCAAGAAAGCACCTGACTCACCCCTCCAGGTCAGTCAGGTAAGAGCAGTCAGATATTCCCTCATCATATCCTTGAATACCAGGGGGAAAATCCATCTCTACAGTAAAGCCACAAGTAATCGTTTAAAGATGTAGACCTCTGCATGAGAGACATGGCCCCAAAGAAAGAAAATGAACGTTTGTTGAATGCTTCCTAGGTATCAGGCAGGTTCTCAGTTCTGGCTCATCTTTTGTTTTAGGTACTGGGGATTAAACCCAAGGGCATTCTACCTTCAAACCACACCTTTAGCCCTTTTTATTTATTTATTTTTAAAGTTTGAAATGGGGCCTTGAACCTATGATCCTCCTGTCTCAGCCTCCCAAGTACTGGGATTACAGGTGTGTGCCACTCTGCCTGGCTCTTGCTTATGTTTTTTTGTTGTCATCCTCACAGCATCCTGGGAGATCAGTATTTTTATCCCCATTTTACAGTTGAGGAAATTGAGGCTCCCAGATGATTGCAGGATATTTTCTCACCCTACAGTCACACTGTAATAGGGATTGGGGTTCTATCACAAGCTCTCCTTTCTTCCTTCTTCCAGGAAGGTGGTGAAACTGGAGCCCTGAGAGTGTGTGGGGTGAGGCCCTGATAAAGGAGTGGCTGGGGCCTGGGCTCAGGGATGACCCAGGAAGGCCTGGCTTGAGCGTAACCCTGTGGAACTCCTTTCCCTGAGGCTCCATCACAGACAGATAACTTGATGACACATGCTCTGGTCTCTCCAGTAAAGCTGTTCCCTCCCAGCAGGGTTCACCTCCTCTTGTTGCTCTTCAGCTTGTTCTTCTGGGTGAATTCCCCACTCATCCCTCTGAGAACCTCAGCTGCGTTGTTTTTGATGATGTTTATTTGAAATATTATAACACTAAAAACCTGCAGTGATGGGAGTCTGGACATGTGCTCCCCTGGAAGATCTAAGCTCCAGAGTCTCTGCAGAAGGGCTTAGAGACAGGGTGGGTGGTAACCTGAGCTGGGAAGGATGACTCAGGTATCTCTGAGTCATCCTGATTGTCCAGAAGTAGAGGGAGCAGGAACCCTGCAGGTGGGCCAAAAGGGAGCTGAAATTTTCAAGTTGCAGGAGGAAGGACTCTGCTCAGGCCCAGGAGAAGTTACAGTGAGGGGCAGAAAGTGCCAGGCTAGCATGATGCCATCATGGAGATACTTTGGCCACCAGGGAGCCCAAGACCACATTGTGCCTGGCCTGACAGAGATTTGTGTGCATGACTTATTTTTCCTGCTACATCAGGAGCAGGGCTGTGTTGAATGCGCTTTTGCACTGCCGACAGCACTTCCCACAAAACCTTGCATCTACTGTTGAATTGATGAGTGCATAAATGAATCAGCATCTACTCAGATCTGTAGATGAAGAAGCCAGGCATTACCAGGCTACCACAGAATACTCTTAGGGAAATCAGCAGGTGAACCAAATGGGACATGTAGAACTTTGAGCCATAGAGATCAACTAAAAGGAGGGGAGGAGAGGAGTCTTGGAGCAGAGCAGGGTAGCCTGGAGCCCACAGGAGGACTCTTTGGGGTGAGATGTAAGGAAAGTAGCTGGAGAGTATGGTAGGAGGAAGCACTACCCAGGCAAGGATGGGAGAATAAATTATGTGTTAGTAGCTTTCTGCTACTATAACAAATACCCGAGATAATTTATAAAGAGAAAAGGTTTATTTTGGCTCCAGTTTTGGAGGTTTCAGTCTATGATTTGTTGATCCCATTGACCTTTGGTGAGGCAGCACATTGTGGTGGGAGTATGTGGTGGATCAATCACATCTACCTCACGGCTGAGAAGTAAAAAGAAAGGAAGGGCCAGGGTCCCATAACCCACTTCAAGGGCACACCTCCTAATGACTTAACTTCCTCCCCCCAGGCCCTCCCTCTAAAAGGTCCTACTGCCTGCCAGTAGCACCTCCCTGGAGACCCAACCTGTATCACATAGGTCTTTGGGGGGCACTTAAGATTCAACCTATAGCAGATGGGCATTCCTAGAAGCTCAGCTGGCGAAGGCTGTGTGAGTGTGTGTGGCGGGGAAGCCATGAAGAAGCATGGTCCTGGAGACAGTATTATACCGAAGCAGCTGGAATTGAGGCTGAGAATATTCTTGCTTGGGCAAGAATTTAGACACTACTAATGGAAGTTCTTTTCTGGTTTTATCTGCACCCATCATATTTTGAGAAACTCCCTGCTTGTTTATTGAATTTAAAAGTCAACCATTTGAACACATGCCTTCATGTCCACTTATCTTTTTGTAAAAATGAAAAATAAAGACATAAAATTCCCTTTTTTTCCAGATAGACATGTGAGCTGAGGTGGTTTTGCATGGCAGAATACCAGGTGAGGTCATGGACTTCATGAGGAAAAACAAAAGAAAGAATGCACTGGGTCTTGGCAATACTGTCATTTGTCCATACTTCAGAGGCAGGAAAATCTATTCCCATAAAATAAAATGGGAATCAGAACCAGCAGTTTTTGTAAGTCAAGGTCTCTCTGTAAAGGTCCTGCCTATATACCATTAGGAAATAATCTCCATCTAATATATGTTTAATTTGACTTTAGGAAATGGTAAGTATACTCCTGGTTCATTTGGGTTTGCACCCTATGTGGGAACACCCTTTTTGGAGAAGGGCTGGTCCCCAGAGGTCTGAGGCGTGTTGGAGCAGGAGGCCTGGGTTTGAATGCAGTTCTGCTATGTAGGTGCTTTGTAGTCTTGCCTTCTGGGGTGTGGTTTCCTCGTCTGTAAAACAAGCACAATACACATATGTTGTCAAGGTGGATAGAACATTAATAAGAAAACATAAGTTTCCAGCACCTGGCATACAGTAGGTGCACAGTAATTGCCTACAGAGAGGCCCAAGGTATGGTGGTGACTGCTCTGAAGTGGGGTGATGGTGGCTGCTACTGGGGTATAGTGAGTGGGACACTGTGAGGGTCTGTTTCCAGCCCCCATGGCTCCTCCTGCCCTGCCATATGATAGCCTATGGGCCCACTCAGTCCCTGATTCTGGTCTAGTTCTCAGTTCTGCCCTTCTTCCCTTTTCAGGACACTGGCCCCATGCCAAGCCTCCCAAACTTCATATCTCTGCTCCTCTGTGGTCTGGAGGACCAGAGACATGGTCTTTGTAGATTTGTGGTGCTAAGGATTGAACCCAGGGGTTTTCTACCCCTGAGCTATACCCCCAACACTTTTTTATTTT